>PVJC01032951.1:0-19671 GCA_004026665.1 Murina feae
TATGGATAATAAAGACCATTACAAAATGATAAACATAAACAAATACAGAGACAGAGCAGCCTTGAACAGACTATCATCCTACAGCTGGAAGGCTGGGGATGGTTGGGGGGGAATTAAGAGATCAACTGAAAGACTTGCATGCATGCATAGGAGAATAATCAATGGACACAAGAATCTGGGGGTTAGGGAGGAGGGGGGGAAGGGCAAGGGGAAAAATGGAAATCTATCTATCATTTGTTGTAATACTTATCTATCATTTATTGTAATACTTTAAGCAATAAAAAAAATAAAAAATAAAAAAAAGATTAAAAAATGCATATTCACATCTTTATAAGTTTTTTGTAAATATAAAATTATTCCAAAATAGTTTACTAACATCGTTAAATACATATATATATATATATATATATATATGCATGCATATTAATTTTTACTGGCAATTTCATTGGTTCTTTTTTTTAATATATTTTATTGATTTTTTAAAGAGAGGAAGAGAGAGGGATAGAGAGCCAGAAACATCGATGAAAGAGAAACATCGATCAGCTGCCTCCCGCACACTCCCCACTGGGGATGTGCCCACAACCAAGGCACATGCCCTTGACCAGAATCAAACCCGGGACCCTTGAGTCCACAGGCCGATGCTCTATCCACTGAGCCAAACCGGTTAGGGCTTCATTGGTTCTTTAACCTCAACAAGTGGGTTACATAGGAAGATAAAAATTTAAAGAAAAATATTTAATGAAACATTTACAACATCAAACACCTTTGGAAATTAGCATAATCACAATTAGCCACTCTAAATTGCAACTCATTACACATTTTTTAAGTTTTACAACTAAGGAAACCAAACTTGCCAACCAATACATTTATTATACCCCAGTATCGTGTCATTATGCACAAGATAATAAAATCAATGAAATTCTAATCTTAAAATGTTTTTTCAGCATAATCAACTTATGTTAGGTCAGTGATTTACCCATAAAACATTTTAAAGCCATTATTAATTTAAACATGGGTTCAGTATCAAAGACAGAATAGGTACCATGCCAGAAAATTCCTTTACAACCTTCTAGTTGTAAAACTTTGCAATTTACAAAGCACTTTCACAGCATTGTTCTTTGAATAAAATGAGCTACCTATCAGACATGAGTCCAGATGTTCCAATTTTTAAACAATATTATCTACACCATTTGAGGCTAAACTTACACAAAGTTTGTCACACTGACATATATTAAGAACATTTTTTTCAATGGAGGTAACAGGATAGATGTTACATGATCATCCTCCAAACCATTGCAACTAATTTTGTCCTATATAAAAGGGAAATAGATAGCAAAATTCACAACTTCCAGGTTTTTATCCGTCTTCTATAAAATGTGAAGACAATCAACATTTTAATTTTTTTAATTACTAATTGATTTTCATTCTTTTTAAAAACATTCTCTGATGATTTAATATAGGCAACACTTCATGTTAGAAGAAATAAACAGTTCCTGCCCTGAAGAAAATTATAGCCTACAGGGAAAAGAAAAATAAAGAACCTTAGCATATTGCAGAATATGTTAAGTGCTAGAGTTTTATGAAAATACAAAGGTGATAAAATTATATTAGCTAAGAAGTATATTACACCATAAGTAGATTTACATTATTACAAATAAAAAAAATTCTCTCTGGATCAACAAGATCACTATAATAAGACTTACCAGCACCTTATTTTAGTGTTCTCTCTCTCTCTCTCTCTCTCTCTCTCTCTCTCTCTCTCTCTCTCCCTCCCTCCCTCCCTCCTTCCCTCCCTCCCCTCTCTCTTTCTCAAAAACCAATTAAAAAATCTTAATTATGACTTCTAGAACCACAGATTGGCTCTACCTGCTTATGAACTGGCCATTCTGCAGCACAACCAAAACAATTTCTATAAATGAGGTCACAGAATACGCTGTCTTCTTTCATTCAATCCTGTGAACTCATTCAAATTGTAACATGAAACATTAGTACCATTATATGAACACACTACAGTGTTTTTCTACATTTACTATTAGAACATTTTAACTTTTCTAGTTTGGCATTAGTACAAGTAATGCTGCTATGAATATTCTAGACATGTTCTTTGGGGCACATGCGCATGTTTCTATTGAGTCTGTACACACCTAAGAGCAGAATTGCTGGGTGAGAGGACCCACTGATATTCCCACTATCAGTGTGAATGAGTTCCAGCTGCTCTACATTTGGAATTAACCATCTTTTTCATTCTGGTGAGAATATAATGTTACATCATTTTAACTATAATTTGCATTTCTCTTATAAAAATTATTTTGAAAAGCTTTTAAAAGACTTAGTGGCCAAATGAGTATCTTCATTTGTGAACTACCTATTCAGGTTTTATGTCTTTAACTTGGGGGAAGGGTAAGAGAGAATGGAATGTCTGGCTTATACTGGTTTATAGTTCTTTATATATATACTGCATCAGTCCTCTGTTGGATATAGAGCTAGATCTATATAGATCTATATAGATATATGTCTATATATATAGCAAATATCTTCCCTCACTGAGTAAGTTATCTTTTTGCTCCTTATCAATATTGCCTGACTGTTCAACTTATCAATATCTTTCTTTCTGGTTAATTACTCAATGGAATTCAAATACTACTTCCCAAACGTAAAAAGAGAAACATTTACACTACTTTCAATTAATATACTGTCATGTTTAAAATTAACCACTTTAAACAAGTATATACAAAGATTTTTAACCTCTAACAAATTAAGTGTAGATAACTGTTCAATAAAAACATCTTAGGGTCATTTTAGTGTGGCATTATCAGGAACTGTATCCCTGGTCTCTGATGGGGCATATCCCATATCAATCATCTCCATCCAAGTCAGAGACATGTTAAATTTTTACTTGAACAATTTAAACTTTCATATGAACAGTTTTGAATAATATTTCTTAAAGATAAGTTTTGCTTGATTATCATGAAGAAATCTGGGAATCTAAGTAAGTATAATTTTTTTAGAAATAAATTACATCTCTGAATATCGTATAACTAAAATTAGGGTGCTGATCATTTAGTATATCAACAACCTTTCTCTTATACTTCTGCTTAAATAGTTTCTATTAACATAAAAGGAATTACTACCTTCACATCCTGAAATGAGAACCAAAAATAACTGAGGAAAATGAAGTTATATGACGGATCACTTAAGAAAAATGATATCCGCATAACAAATTATCATGTTGTGATACAATTATATATATTTTGAAGAACTTGCTTGACAGTATATAAGGCATGCAAAGCAGCAAAATACTTCAGAGAGTTAAGTAAAAACTTCAAGAATACGCCTGTAGACAGACATTGTGCTTCTATAAATTACATACATGGGAACAGTTTCCTTTTCTATTTTATAAACTTTGTGTTAAACCACCAAGCCACTAATCAAGTTTTATTTATAGTAAGTGCATTAAATGACATGAAGAATATGGAAAAAGAGTCAACCCTGCAACCCATGATTTAAACATTTCATGTATGCAACAATGATTTGAGGAATACACTTTTTCTTGTCACTTTTAGTTTAGTTTAAGTTGGTATTAATACTAATTCACATAGGCTCTGTTGTTCAAATAATTTGAAGAACCTACAAGTATCCTAACTTTCATAAAAAGACTTTCAGCAAAAAACATGCCATACTACATGTTGTAAAAAACATTCAGTTAACCACCTATCTATGATTAAACAACACAAACTAAAAATCGTACCTCCCCCTGTCCTGGTTGGTCATGAACAGCACCATCTAAGTGATTAGGAAAGCTCTGCTGGGTAACCTCTGTTCACCCCACAGTTGCAGAAAAAGAAGCAGCAGCAGCAAAAGAGCTGGTAGAGAAATTACACTGGGGGAAAAACCCCCACTATTATAATAAATGCAAGTTGCTCAGCAGCATTCAGATTACCTCTGAAAAATTGCAAGTTATATTGTTTATTCAGCCTATAAACAATGCTTAGTGCATATGCATCACATTCACAGACCCCTCATAGCAGCTTCCTGGCTCCAGTTTGAGAAGCACTGAAACAGATGTTGGAGTTTATGTACTTGACTGAGAGAAGAGCTCCTGCAGCATTTACTGAGAGCACTTCACCATTCTTTATCAAACACAATTCTAACAGGCCTGTTCACGACCATTTCATAAAAACAGTCTACCAGAAAGGTAATGGGGAAGTGGATGGCTGCCAGAACTGGCGCAGACAGCAGGAAAGTGAGCCTGGGAGCGACAGGAGCTGCCTTACACCACTCGATGACCTGGAAAGCTTCCTGGCGATTCCAAACCCATATACTAATTATGGTGCATAATAATGACCTCCATTATCAAAAAAGATTATATTCAGTGTACTTAAATAATTGTTCTCAGAAATGGTTAACAGAAAATTTAAAGCTGAAAGAGGACATTTCAAAGAGGATATAAGGATGGCAAGTACATGAAAGACGTCTACACTCACTTGCCATTAGGGAAATACAAAGCCACGACGAGGTACTGTTACACACCTATTAGAACAGCTAGAATGACAAATACTGGCAATACTCTGTGCTAAGGGAAGCAAGGGGAACACGGACGGCTGGTGGGAATGCAGAATGATACAGTGCGTGGCAGTTTCTCATAACGTTAAACATGCACTTACCCTATGACCTAAAAACCACACACCTGGGGATCTACCCAAGAGAAATGAAACCTTATGTCAACAGGAAAACCTGAACACAAACCTGAACACAAATGTGTATAGCAGCTCTGCTCATATCACCCCAGCTAGAAACAACCCACGTGTCCTTTGACAGGCAAATGTATAAACAAACGGGTACACCCGCACAATGGAATGCTCAGTAAGGAAAAGGAATGAACAAATGACAAATGCAACAACTCCAACGAGCCTCTAAGGCAGCGGCTCTCAACCTGTGGGTCGCGACCCCTTTGGTGAACGACCCTTTCACAGGGGTCGCCTAACACCATCCTGCATATCAGATATTTACATTACGATTCATAACAGTGGCAACATTACAGTTATGAAGGAGCACGAGAATAATTTTATGGTTGGGTCACAACATGAGGAACTGTATTTAAAGGGCCAGAAGGTTGAGAATCACTGCTTTAAGGCATGCTAAGTGAAGGAAGCCCGTCTCATATGTATGACTCCATATGATAGTCTAATTCATTAAGTTAAATAACATTCTCAAAAAGACAAAGTATAAGAATGGAGTACAAACCAGTTGTTGCTGTGGGATATGGGTGGGAGGAGAAGTGACTATAAAGGGATTGTATGAGGGAGTGTTTGGGGGATTATGAAACTGTTCTGAATCCTAATTGTGGTGGAAGTTATAGAAATCTAAATATGTGTTAAATTTTATAAAACTGTACACACACATGGCAGTTTAAAACTGTGTGATCACCCAGCCGGTGTGGGTCAGTGGTTGAGTGTCCACCTATGAACTAGGAGGTGGCGGTTCAACTGGGATTCAGGGCACATGCCTGGGTTGTGGACTCAATTCCCAGTAGGGGGTGAATAGCAGGCAGCTGATCAATGATTCTTTCTCATCATTGATTCTTCTATCTCTCTCTCTTCCTTTCCCTTCTTTTCTGGAATCAATAAAAATATTTTGGGGAAAAAAGAGAAAAAAAGAAGAAAATGTAGCCTTAAGCCTCTCCTCTTGCTACTGCTGCTGCTCCCCGCCCCCCGCCTTAAAAAAACAAGTTGATCCTTTATACTAGTGGGAAAGCATGGTTATACTGATATTTAACATTTTAAAGCTACTAAGACCGACACCATGACACCATGCTCCTATATTCTGGCATGCCTCGCCTCCCTCCTTCCTGCCAAGTCCTTTCTGTGCTGTGCCAGGAGGCTGCCCGCACAAAACGTAAAGCCAATACACCTCCTTGCACTTCAGCCTTGGTAGTTACCAGTATTTCCCAAAGGATCCAAACAAAGACCTTGTTGTCAAGAACAAGAGTGTGCACTGACCTGACTGCCTTGGCGGGTCATCACGGACAGGCTTAAATACAGTCAGACCACCGGGTGCTGAGCCTTGGATGAGCAGAAAACAGAAGAGCATTTTTCTCAGGCCATCAGTTGGTTCAGAAATATTTATTGGGCACTCTCTCCTGTGTCAAGCTCTGCTCAAAGTCAGGGGCACATTGCAGGGACTAAGACCAACCCGCAGGACCTCAGGGAACCTTCCCTAAAGCTCATCCAAAATGCAAAACTAAAATTTCCAACTGTAGTTTAGGAAAAAAGAAAAATAATTAACCCCTTTATGCTCCATAATAACAGCAGTAAAAGACTGTATGGTCGAACCTCCTGATCTACTCATGCTGCCTTCTAATTAATATGTTTTCTCAACACAGCAACTGAGTAGCCTTTGGAAAACTCAAGACACCCTTGCCTAAAGCCATTCCACAGCTCCTCATCACAATGGGCATGAAATTACAAATCCATGACACTGTCTAAAAGCCCCTTCACTACAATCCAGCACCACACCCCCAATGACTGCCTCCAGCCACACCAACTTTTAAGCTTGTCAAACACATTCAGCTTTCCTGTGTGTGTTGGGAGTGAGGAGGTAGGGAGCTGAAATATTTTCGCACTCCCCAAGTCGAAATCTGGATCATCCCCATTCATCTTTGTTAGAAATGCCTTCTACCATCCCCTCCTCCTCCTAAAACCACCTTCAACCCAAACACACCCTGAACTAAATGAGGATATTAGGTACGTTTTTATATTTCTAAATAACTTGCTTTTATATACCATCTGCTGAAAATGTACCCCATAAACCCCACCTCTTACTTCTTGTAGTGCTGGGGGTTTTTTAAATAAAATATCAGGTCGTTCCTTTACTATTGGAAAGACATGGTTATGCAGCTTCCAGAGCATTTGTCAAATGTAAAGTTCAATTTACCTATGTGTCTCGTCACCAAGCTAAAAATTACAAAAAAACAAGTTCGGTGTCAGGCTGGGAAAATACAATGTCCCCAGAGTCTAGAATGATACTGGACACATAGGAGAGACTGAAAGAAACAACGAACAACTGATGATTACTGACCAATGGTAACACAGTAATTTAAACTTCAGAGAACTGTGCCCAGAGTTTCCAAGAGCCATGTTTAGTTTTTTGCTTGAGTTTTCCATTATAGTGAAGGTTTTACTGAGAAAACAAAACCCAGATTAATTAAAAGACTGATGAAAATCTAGTAATTGGTAGTTCCTTTCCAATCAGTTAGGAATGAATCTATTATGTGGTTTTGATTTCTTTGGGGTTTTAAATGTAATGTCCTGTCTATCTAAAGAATGACTCCTAGGATCAAAAAGGGTGCTATTACATAAGCATTCAACAACCTATGGAGCATCATAATAAATTAAGGTATTACAAATATTATTGTTACTAAGTTAAACAAACTTCCCAGTATTGGGAACAGTCATCTTCATTTCTATTAAAACACTAACTTTGAAAATGTTCTCTATAGCTGTACACATCATTATTGGGAAGCTACTCAATTTCTACGGTTATCTTTTTGAACAAAATTCTACTTTTTATAGTTTTAACTTTTTATTATGATGAAAAATGACTATTGTGAGTGTTTTGCTTTTGTCCAAGCAGGTATACAACAAAGAAAAGTATACATTAAGTACTTCCACAAATGTGTCGCTGTATGACGTTTCTACCCTAGCTAGTGGGGCATGGTAGTTTTGGAGATGCCCAAACATTACTTATGCAATGCAAAAATATTCACACTAGCCCTCTGTCGAAAATACATCAATTTTAGTAATAACTTGGGACACACATACACACACAATATGTACAATATACTCTGACCTCTTATAAGCAAATCAGATATTTATTTTGATCTAAAAAGTAATATCAGATTCAAGAGGGTCACAAAATACATAATTTTGTGTTGCTGAATGAACCAAAAAGGCTTAATATTAAACACTAACTCTGTTTAAAGGTATAAGCCTCAAAGAAACTGTTATACAAATATATTCGTGAGAACCATTAAGACTCTAAGAGGTGTCTAGATATAAAGATAGATTTTACTGCATTAAAAAAGTTTATTTTACCTTTTTAAATCATGGGGAAAAAATTTTCCCTTAACAAGGGTTACTTTTTTAATGAAGTCTAAATAACTCAGGTATTTAAAACTTTACACTTACCATTTTGTTTCAATTTTGAATAAGGTTTTATTTAGGCAAACATATCCACCACACAAGCTCAAAGTATGCTTGCTTCTCTGATAATTAAAAAGTTAGTAATAAACTTCTCCTTCTCCCCCACCTAACCTTACCCTATTAACTTTTCTGTTGAACACATTCTCTGTAAATCCTAGACTTGGGTGTGAAAATTGAGACATGAAAGAATTATTCCATATTTTGATAACTGATTAATCACTTGCTTAGTAAAAATGTTTAGTTACATCACTGGATAAACTAACTCTGAGCCCCAGATGAGAGCAACCAGCAGTCACATCTTTCTCATCATTAGGGTTACCAACATTTACCATGTCCCTTGAGGAATATTTCTGAATCATCTTATAGAACTGAAGAATATATTATATGATGGTCTTATTACTTTAAAATTAACCTGTTAGATTTTCTTTCTATGTTCTGTAGCCTTTCCTAGTCAAACTGGAAAACACCCAATAAAATAATGTACAGAAATCAGATTCCCTTCTATGATGCTCAGTTTCTCATCTTCCATCAATTCCCTGGCAGTGATACGAAAAGACTGAAAGAAGTGGTGTGTAGTATGAAGATGGGGTTCTCAGTTATGAGGGCACCGGTTCATCCAGCCTAAATGCATACTGTCTTTTGGAGTCTACAACAGGGCTGGGTGAGTTATGAGAAATAGCCCATCAGATTCCCAAGCCCAAAATGTACCAGAGGTCAGCTTTCTCGAGGCACTGTCTATTTTTAAACTAATATAAGTTGAGTTCTAAATTTGACCTGCATTTAAATTATCATCTGGTGAGGAATGTCCAGCTGGACTCTCATGCACTTGAAGTTGCTTGAGGGAGGCCCAAACAAAGTTCATTTTATATGCAACAGACAAAGCCTCCTCTTAGCAACTGGCCTCCTCCACAAAGGAAGAATAGCAGCTGTGAAAAAAGAGCCATCCTGCAGCTGAGGGACCCTGGAATCTACTTCTCCACATAATTAATAAAAGCGGGCATTCTTTGTATGGAGATGGTTGGGGAAAACCAATTTCCGATTGCTCAGCACAACAGAATAAAGTAATAGGACATATTTTTCAATGTGATGCAGAGAACATGAATGTCATCTCAAAGAAGAAACTAACAAAAACCTATTTTGAAGGGTCCTCACAGTACACGTCTCTTCAGAAAGTACAAGTTCACAAGGCCATACTGACCAGAATAGTCTCTTTGACAATGAAGAAAGTTTTCTTTTTTAAAGTTGTGTTCAGAAACCGAAAGATCAAAGAAAACTATAAATCCTCTCAAAATATCAGTGAAATAATTACGGCACTGATTGCTGATAATTTTGGAAACTGTTATCATCCTCAATTTTAAGGAAGCTTCAAAACATTTAAAACTTTTACAATTTTAAAATATATATATTTCAAGGGAACTACAGTATTAAGTTGGCACTAGCATACTGCATCACTTAGTAAATCATGTTCCAGTTTGGTGTCTACATTCAAAAAATCATTTCCAGGACAGAGGTGAGAAATATAAAGCAATAAATCTCTGTAAAAACATTTATAAGTATAAAATGACATAAATTATATATCTATTTCTATAAGCCAAAATAACAGTAATTCAGTAGAAACCATTTACATAAATTAAACTATTGCTAATTAAGAAGGAACGTAAAACACCAGAGGTGCCCATATATGTAAATGTCACTATAAAACCAGTCTTCTCTCATTAGCCTACAATTCTGGCCTGGTCCACCATGCCTACAGAGAAACTAACACTATGATTCAGAGCAAATCCAAATAGTTCATTTTCTAGACATCTGAAAGACCAATCTGATTTTAAGGTTCAAAAACTACAGACCGTGAAAAGTGTATAATATCTGCACCAAAAGCCTTGATCCTGCCATGCTTCTTTCATTCATTCATTCAAATAACGTATGAAGCAATATTGCTGAGGCTGCTTGTTCCTACCCAGTATCTACTCTCCACTTGTTCCTAACAGAACCCCAAATTTATCTCAGGGGAGCAAGGCACCTAACTAAAAGACTACCAGCAGAGTCTCCCTCACAGCCAGGTGAATCCACATGAATGAGTTCTAGCCCATGAAAAACAAGTATGTGTGTTTTGAGAAAACAGCCAAAGGCAGATTGCCCAAAGGGAGCTGACTGTTCAGAACTGCGCCTCTTTTCTCTCTCACCTTCCACTTTTTAAATATGAGAGTGCTGCTTCCAGTAGCCATATTAAACCGTGCAGACATCTTAAGGATGCAGGCCCAGAGCTCACAGAGAAGGTCTAAGTGGTATGTCGTTAGTGTTGTCACATCCAGAGAGGCAGTGGTCAGAGATATTGGCATTGCAGAATATAATGACCTCTGATGCTATTTTTGCCTCGCTATTGCTGGCAACAGACTCATGTCTCATACATGTAAATATATACAAACTTATAAAATCCCTGAAAGAACAGAGCCTACGGAACAGCACTTACCTTCCATAATGAGAACTTAATGTTCTTAAAGAAGAAAAACATAAGAACCGCTGGTCCCTTCTCTGGACATACCTATAATCTTTCACTTAAGCACTTACACACTAACAATGGTGTGTGTGTGTGTGTGTGTGGTCTGTTTCCCCCACTAACATGTAGAACTTAAAGGTAAGAATTATTCTTGCTAACTTTTGCAGATACTGGATAAGCACTAAGTGAAAAACTTAAAGCAAAATGAATACAGAGCTCCTAAATTAAGTCTTCCAATGACAGATAATTCTGGAAATTATACCATGGTGTCTGTAGAAGGGCCAGCTCACTCAGTAAGACAAGGAGAGCTAAGGTCCCTGCTCTTTACATCAGGGATGTACAGACAACTCTGCCTCATGTCTCCATGGGCTGAGTAGGCTGAAGTGAATGCTGAGGAACTCCGGGTCTTTCTCCTCCTCCTGCTGACCCATTCACACTTGCTCATCCATTACACATTGACTGAGAATACACTGCAGGGGTTCTAATGAACAAAACATGGCAACTGTCCTCAAGCAATCTACTAGTATGATCCAGAAAAAGCAAAGAAGCAATTACAATGAAATGTAAAAAGAGATGGTTATGCATGATGTGTGTTTCCTATGGGGAGGCTGGGCACCATTCAGAGTGCTTTACAGGAACTACACACCATTACCCCTGCACTTCCTCTGAGAGGCTGGCAGCGAGACCAAGAGGACACTCAGCAGGAAGGAGCCCCAAGCAACTAAACCAGTCAGGAGGCAACAGGTGGAGAGGGTAGGCAGCATAGCCTGCAGGACAGGAGAGGCTGAGCAAAGGTACAACAGAACTTCCCCAGGTTGAAAGATAGAGGCAGAACTTTGAATGGAGAGAATTCACTATGGAGAAAAAAACCAAGGCAAGAAAAACCACAGCACATCAGAATTAGGCTAGAGATTGTAAACATAGCTGCTCCCAAGCAGTTTTGTTCTAATTGATTTCAGAGAGGAAAGGAGAGAGAGATAGAAACATCAATGATGAGAGAGAATCACTGATCAGCTGCCTCCTACACACACCACACTGGGGATCGAGCCCACAACCCAGGCATGTGCCCTTAGCAGGAATCGAACAGTGACCTTCTGGTTCATAGGCTGACACTCAACTACTGAGCCATGCCAGCCGGGCCCCAAACAGTTTTTAACACCTGATAGGCTGAGTTTTCCTAAGTTAAAAGATGGACTCTGAGAAAGACATAATGATTTTCACAAATATTTCTAAGGCATACTCCCTTAGGAGAGGCATGAAAGAATTCTTTAATCTGAAGTGCATAGTATCAATCCTACTCTATTTTTAGGCCCATATTTATTAATTTTTATAATTTTATAATTTTAAAAGATTGCTTATTAGAGCATAGTAAAAGGACATTAAGAATTTTTTAAAAACATAACAGTTCTTTGGGGAAAAAATTCCCCAAACTGAAAAGACTCTTTAAAATCTGCTACATATCTGGTGCAGAATCCATACCCTTGGCTTCTTTGCACCTTCACTTCAAGCAATGGCCCCATAGTAAAGACCCAATAATAACGAGTTAGTATCATCCTGACCCAGCTCTAATATTTTGTAAAACTAAGACAGAAATTCAGTGAAAGAGGGAACACCTAAACTGGCTGTCAATTTATGAAAGTGACCCTTAAATCCATCATCTACGACTCATTTGCCCGTTCGCAGAAATGCCTGCTTTCTTTGTGTACTGTGGTAAAAAAAAATCTATCAAAACAGACAGTATCTCATTTCATGAAATGCCTACTCCATGCTTTAAAAAGCTAACCTATACTTAAAAAATATAAAATAAAATAAAATATGCTACATAATTTACTTCTCTTCAAACTCTGAAAAGATGGTTACGTTAGATCCATGGCTTCAAAAATAAAGTCTACATTTGGTGGTAGAAAGTCGACTCTTTTGAACCTAATTTCCACTCCCCTCCCCCTCTTCTCCAATCACAGAAATCTGGTTTTATTTGGGCTGGCAATGTAGCCACTTACACATCTCACTTGGGTCCCGCTTGAAGACATCAGTGGCCAAGGACTTTCAAGAAGATGTCAATCTTCACAGTAAAAGAAACCATCAACAAAACAAGAAAGCCCACTGCATGGGAGAACGTATTTGCCAATGTTATCACCAATAAGGGTTTAATCTCCAACATTTATAGGGAACTCATACAACTTAACCAAAGGAAGATAAACAATCCAATCAAAAAATGAGTAAAGGACCTAAATAGATACTTTTCAAAAGAGGACATTCAGAAAGCCAAGAGACATATGAAAACATGCTCAAAGTCACTAATCATCTGAGAGATGCAAATCAAAACAACAATGAGGTAGCATCTCACACCTGTCAGAATGGCTATCAACAACAAATCAACAAATGACAAGTGCTGGAGAGGATGCAGAGAAAAAGGAACTCTCCTGCATTGCTGGTGGGAATGCAGACTGGTGCAGCCACTATGGAAGACAGTATGGAGTTTCCTCAAAAAATTAAAAATGGAACTCCCATTTGACCCTGTGATCCCACTTCTGGGAATATATCCCAAGAAACCAGAAAAACCAATCAGAAAGGATATATGCATCCCTATGTTCATGGCAGCACAATTTACCATAGCTAAAATTTGGAAACAGCCTAAGTGTCTATCAGCAGATGAATGGATTAGAAAACTGTGGTACATCTACACAATGGAATACTATGCTGCTGTAAAAAAGAAGTAATTATTACCATTTGCAGCAGCGTGGATGGAACTGGAGAGCATTATGCTAAGTGAAATAAGCCAGTCAATGAAAGAAAAATACCACATGATCTCACTTATTTATGGATAATAAAGACCATTAAAAACTGATGAACATACATAGATACAGAGGCAGAACAGCATTGAACAGACTGTCAAACTACAGCTGGAAGGCTCGGGAGAGTTGGAGGGGAATTAAGATATCAACTGAAGGACTTGTATGCATGCATATAAGCATAATCAATGCACACAAGACACTGGGAGATAGGGGAGGAGGAGGGAAGGTCAAGGGGAAAAAATGGAGACTTATTTAACACTCTTTGTAATATTTTAAGCAATAAAACAAAATTTAAAAAGAAAGATGTCAATGGGTGGGGATTCCACAAAACTCCCTTTGCCCCTTTCCTTTCCCCCACCTCTTGCAGACATCCTGGCTGCAGCTCCAACATGGCCTGTGGTTAGGAACGAAGGCCTATGCTTAGGATGCTGAAAATCGGAAGGAGCCAAAGTCCCTCCTGATGACTTGGTAGAACACATTCCTAAAGGTCATTTTATATGAGACATGAAATCCTGTTTAATCAGATGTCCCTTCCTACTTACCAGTCAACACAAATTTCATTGCAGATGCCAGAGAATATTTACAGTATAATGGTAAGATTTTGCAATTTCAAATGAATTTACAGTATTAAAACATATTTCATGATTCACTGCGCTTTTCCATCTAAATCTCACATCTACATCCTTTCAAATACAAATAAATATTTCCCAATTTTTTTCTTTTGGGCACAAAGGCATCTTGACACATCAGATCTACTCTGGGGGTTTAACTGGGCAGAGTGAGTGGGACCAGGAGAATATGCCCTGGAGAGCGGGTGTGTGGAGCAGTGCACAGGGGTGGTTAAGAAGTTAAACAACAGCCCTGGAAGTGTTGCCCAGTGGCTTGGAGCATCATCCCGTGCACCAAAAGGTGGCAGGTTTGATTCCTGATCGGGGCACATGCCCAGATTGTAGGTTAGATCCCTGGTTGGGGCCCATGTGGGAGACAACCAATCTATGTTTCTGTTTCTCTCTCCCTCTCTCCTTCTCTCTCTCTCCCCCTCTCCCTCTCCCTCTCCCTCATGCTCTCTCTGGAATCAATAAAAAATAAATAAAGGAAGTAGAACAACAATAACACATCACATTGTAAGCTGTTTACAAAAGCTTCTTTGTGTTTTGTAAGCCAAGAGAATGGTTACTAAGAGTCACTTGAGGGCTCTGTGATCTGAACTATTCCCTGGCTACTATCACAGAATCACACTGAGATTTAAAATTAACAGCATTCTTATTCTGATACCTCTCACCTTAATTTTAAAAGTTACAGTTGTTTTATAGTAACCTGCCTATATAGGTGAGATAAATTATTTTTATTTTACTTTTTTGGAAATGCTCTTATAATCTTTCCTACCCATACCATCAAAACAGCCAGAGGATTACATGCAATGGATTATGCCTAGCATAAACAGAGTAACTCCACAGAGCTGGGATGGGGTGGCGGAGAAGGCTCCTACATGTGGGGAGAGGCAGAAATTTACTGACTATAGGAAAAGTTAGGATCAGCTTCTCCACTTCAACTCAATGTACGATTTTGTTTAAATCTAGAAACAAAATCCAAACAAAGAAAGTAAACATGAAATAATCTATTTCCATTTCTGTCGTCACTTCCTTAAAAAAGATCACTTCTTTATTTTCCAAATATTGTTGCCAAACAAAATAACAAGCCTACTGATATCAAATCACCACTACACGACAACTGAGACTTCCTACTGTACACTGTCATTACACAAACGTCAGTTTTTGAGATGTACATGGCATCCAGAGACAAACCTAGATTTGAATCCTGACTCTAATAATTACTTACTGTGGGTAAAGCCTTGGGCAGCCTAACTTATCTTTCTCTGGCCTCAGTTCCTACCACTATAAAATGAAAATAATGCTACTATTCTCCTCCTAGCATTGTTGGAAAAGTTAGTGCTAATGTGTCTGGTAGGCATTTTGTAGCTATTAATATGATGCTAACTACTAAGAAGGCTTTATTTGTTTGACTGTTGAAGATAAAAATTTTAAATAAATAAAAAAGCTAACTAAAGTAAAAGTAGGGGAGAGAGAGAGAGAGAGAGAGAGAGAGAGAGAGAGAGAGAGAGAGAGAGAGAGCACGCTAGAGTAACTTCTGAATAATAGAGCCCTCTCAGATCCTGCCTGGAACACCTCTAGTGATGGGAACTCACTTGCTACCTCAAAAGACAACTCCATCATGCAAGGCTGCATGAACACACACAGAAGATGGTATCTACTACCATCAGTGTCTATTTCTGTATCAGGCTTGAGGAAACAGAATATTAAAACATGGACCCCTGCTCTCAAGGAATTCACAGCTGTCACATGTATAGTGAGACAGGCAATGTCACATGTACAGTGACAGGGCATGCTACAGGAGTGCAGAGGTGGGGCACCTACCCAACCCAGTGGTGTCAGAAGGAAGGAACGCCTTGAGTAAAACCTTACAGAACAAGGAGGTGGAAAGTGCTGAGAACAAGTACCCTGCAGTGACAGAAGTACCAAGCTCAAAGCAGGGAGTGGTGGAAAATGCGGTTGCCAGGTTCCCATCAGAGGGCTGGAAGGCCACCTTAGTAATCCTGGACCTTCTCCCACAGGCTGTGAGGTGCACTTGAAATGTTTTAAGCAGGAAAGTAACATGGTTAGATATGCTTTTTGCCTAGAAATTATGGTGGCAATGTGGAAAATGAACTGGGTGCAGGGGCAGAACGAGACAGTAAAACCAGGTAAGCAAGAATAAGGCCACATAATTGGTATGCACATTTTAAGCTAAATCAAACTGCTATAAAATTTTGTAAGGAATTACAATTAAGATGGGTCTTCTGTGGTTGCTGTAGAGGTTTTGTACATATATAATCTTCCAGTGGATCCAGAAGAATAGAATCAAGTGAATAGAATAGGATCTGGTTTTAAATTCTCGGAAAGTATGACACAATGTGAATGAAAAGTGAATTTGGAGACATTTTCATAAAGAGGAATGTGCAACTTCACAGTGAGATACCACAGAGCACAACCCACACATCAGTTTCACATCCAATGCCTCTATATATGAGTAACTATTAACAGAAATAAAAACTGGATCTCAAACATTCATCATTTGTCTATGTGCTGTGGATAAACTGCTATCTACGTGTTTCAATTTAGGTAAAGAATGAAATTTTGATTCAAATATCCCTTAATTTGGACCATTTCTATGACTTTCCCTCAAGGACTGTAGAATGTCCTTGGCCTATAGCTATGAAGGCACTTATCAAAAAAAACAGCAAAATAGCTCCATGGATGTTATCTGAGTTTAGCAATTGGCCGGCATTACTCATAAAAAGGAAGGATACCACACAAGTTGTCTGGCTGACTCTGAGTTGGCTGCTGCCTGTACATTCACAAAGGAAAATGTGTATAAACATGCACATCCAGGCACAAATATTCATCTGGACAGGATGTGAGCACCATTTCTCAATTCCTTAGGGTCTTATTCTCTCAGAAGCATAAAATCAACCAACTGGTTTAGAGCATCTTAATTAATCTGGGTGAGGGAGAAGGAAGACAGAGAGAAGGAGTCATCTCTTTTGAACACAAATAAAGACTCCTCTCTGTAAGATCATTTTGGAAGTTTAAAAGATTAAGTGCATTAGTACTCAAAATTATCCATATGAAAATGTACCAAATTCTTATTGCCTTGAATTTCAGCCCTTCCGTTGGATTCTGTCCCCTGACTTTAGATTAACAAAGCTCATTGCAACACAATTCTATGGAGTCAGACATACTCAAGAAAAAAGGGGTGATTACAAGAGGCTACTTATACCAAGCTGACATGGGGAGAACTGGCAGAAGGAATGTTCTGATAACATAATGAATCATAAAACAAGACTATTCCATTCTTTCTTTGGTTGAAATTGGATAATCATGAAACCTAGTACTTGGATTTTGAAGTATATACCTAGTTAAAATGCTCTTTACCTTCCTAAAATGTGTAATTTTTAGTGAGGTATAATTAGCATATAGCATAAAATTAGTTTCAGATGTTCAATATGATTAAATATTTGAATATACAGGGTAGGGTAAAAGTAAATTTACAGTTTTTGAGTATGCAAAACCGTTTATTCTTATATTCTTATTTATTAATTCCTAGTGGCCTGGTGCATAAAATTTGTGCACGAGGAGGGGGGGTCCCCCCTCAGCCCAGCCTGCATCCTCTCCAATCGGGGACCCCTTGGGGGATGTCCGAGTGCCCATATGTCCCTGTGGGATCAGATCTAAACCGGCTCTCAGACATCCCTCTCATAATCTGAGACTGCTGGCTCCTAAATGCTCACCCGTTGCCTGCCTGATAACCCCTAATTACCCTCCCCTGCCAGCCTGATCTTGCCCCCAACTGCCAATTGCCCTCCCCTGCCAGTCTGATCTCACCCCCAAATGCCCTCCCCTGCCAGACTGATCTCACCCCCAACTGCCCTTCCCTGCCAGCCTAATCTCACCCCCAATGGCCCTCCCCTGCCAATCTGATCTCACCCCCAACTGCCCTCTCCTGCCAGCCTGATCTTACCCCCAACTGCCCTCCCCTGCCAGCCTGATCACCCTAACTGCCTCTGCCTCGGCCCCCACCACCATGGCTTTGTTCAGAAGGAAGTCTGGACGATGGCCAGTCAACCCGGTCTAATCAGCATATTACCCTTTTATTGGTATAGATAGATTATATAAGATAGGATTGCTTAACCCCACCAGACCGCCGTACCGATTTTTCGGTAATGTCCGAATCTGCCACTACACTGCTGTACCTAATTTTCGGTACTTTGCCTAGTACATGAAAAAAAATGCGTCACAAACTAAAAATAACCAACCAATTGTGGTCAAACCTCATGGCTTGACATTGCAAATGTCTGCCCCCATCTGTTTGAATTGACTTTGTGTGGTTTAACGTGAAAAAATTCTGAAAATTCACAATGAAACGAGCAGCTGATGAACCAAGCACTTCAACAGGAAAGCAAAGTAGTTCAGGGTTTATCGGGATTATTGGACAAATGAGGGTTCTGATTTTGTTGGATTTACCCCTGGATTTTGAAATGTTATGACTCGAGACAGATTCTTGGCCCTATGAAGTTTTTTACACATAAATGATGAGGAAGACACAGATATTGATAAGACAGATAGAATATATAAAGTTAGGCCTTTCTTGGAAAGTCTGCTCCCCAAGTTTCTCTACTTCTATCTGCCAAAGCAACACTTGAGCCTAGATGAGGGGATGATCCCGACAAAAACCCGCCTGGCCATAAAGCAGTATATCAAGGATAAGCCCACAAAGTGGGGCATCAAGTCTTTCCTTCTCTGTGACGGTGAGACTGGCTACATTTGAATGCGGAAATCTACACTGGTGCTGCACAAATGCCTATAAAAGACTTGGGCACAGTAGGAAATACAGTCGTTCGTCTCCTGACCTCATGTGCAATGGAAAATAAATCTCATGTGCTTGTCATGGATCGGTTCTACAACTCTGTAGCCCTTGCTAAATATGCGCTGTCAGAATTACACACAGGAATTGTGGGAACCCTGCAGCAAAACAGGAAGCAGTTTCCTAAGTCGCTGAAAAGTGTTAAAAAAACTTGCTAGGGGTGACAATCGCTATCTATGTCAAGAAAGTGTAACATGTTCAGTTTGGCAGGATAGAAAACCCATCACATTTATTTTGAACTACCACGGTCCAGCCCAAAATCTAAACTAATAAAAGCGAAATATTAAAATTAACTGTTTCTCCGAGACAGGGTGAGCCACGCCCACCAGCCAATCAGAGCGGCTGTATGCAAATTAGCCCAGCCAACATGGCGGCCACCACTCACGGACCTGAGTAAACAGCCCCTTCCATTGCGGCAGGAGCGAAAGTGAAGCTTCGCCCCTCAGCTCAGCTCCGATTAAACTGCCTCTAGCAGTTTTGAAACATTGTAACAATCACAGAATCCTCCGGAGCTGAAGGAAAGAGCAGCTCCGGCCTAACCAGTAAAAGTAACAATTGTTTCATTATAGACTCTGCGAGGTGAAGCAGAGGAGGCTTCGTTAGTAGTTAGAAGGCCGCCTTAAAGGAACAGTGTATCAATTATAGGAGAAAAAACTCCAGAACCTGTGTCCAGCCGGCCTTGCTGGGACGTTGGGTC
>PVJC01032952.1:0-19637 GCA_004026665.1 Murina feae
ATTGGCACCCAAAGATCAGGTGATCATAAATGCATGAATTTGTTTCTGGGCTCCCTATTTTGTTTCATTGGTCTATATCTCTCTTTATGGAAGTATCATACCATTTTGATTATTGTAGCTTTTAAATAGAGTTTTAAATCAGGAAGTATAATGCCTCCAGCTTTGTTCTTCTTGTTCAAGATTACAAGGCCACTGTTCTCAAAACTGCCTGGTATTGGCACAAGAACAGACATATAGACCAATGGAGTAGAATAGAGAACCCAGAAATTGACCCAAACCACTATGCTCAATTAATATTTGACAAAGGAGGCAAGAGCATACAATGGAGTCAAGACAATCTCTTCAATATATGGTGTTGGGAGAATTGGACAGATAAATGCAAAAAAATGAAACTAGACCACCAACCTACACCATCACAAAAATAAACTCAAAATGGATAAAGGACTTAAATGTAAGATGTAACCCCATAAAAATCTTAGAGGAATCCACAGGCAGCAAAACCTCAGACATTAGCCGAAGCAATATCTTCACCAATACAGCCCCTAAGGCAATGGAAACTAAAGAGAAAATAAACAAATGGGACTACATCCAAATAAAAAGCTTCTGCACAGCAAAAGAAACCATCAACAAAACAAGAAAGCCCACTTCATGAGAGAACATATTTGCCAATGTTATCACTGATAAGAGTTTAATCTCCAACATTTATAGGGAACTGATACAACTTTACAAAAGAAAGATAAACAACCCAATAAAAAATAGACAATGAACCTAAATAGATAGTTTTTGAAAGAGGACATACAGAAGGCAAAAGACATATGAAAACATGCTCAAAGTCACTAATCATCCGAGAGATGCAAATCAAACCGACAATGTGGTACCACCTCACACCTGTAAGAATGGCTATCATCAACAAATCAACAAACGACAAGTGCTGGAGAGGATTCGGAGAAAAAGGAACACTCGTTCACTGCTGGTGGGAATGCAGACTGGTGCAGCCACTGTGGAGAACAGTATGGAGTTTCCTCAAAAAAAACAACTAAAAATGGAACTCCCATTTGACCCAGTGATCCCACTTCAAGGAATATATCCCAAGAAACCAAACACTAATCAGAAAGGATATATGCACCCCTATGTTCATAGCAGCACAATTTATAATAGCTAAGGTTTGGAAACAGCGTAAGTGCCCACCAGCAGATGAGCGGATTAAAAAACTGTGGTACATCTACACAATAAAATACTATGTTGCTGTAAAAAGGAAGAAACTCAACCATTTGCAACAGCCTGGATGGATCTGGAGAGCATTATGATAAGCGAAATAAGCCAGTCAGGGAAAGATAACTATCACATGATCTCACTCATTGGTGGAATATAATGAACATAAACTGATGAACAAAAACAGATCCAGAGACAGAGAAGCATCGATCAGACCATCAAACCTCAGAGGGAAGGCAGGGGAGGGTGGAGATAAGAGGGAGAAATTGATCAAAGGACTTGTATGCATGCATATAAGCCTAACCAATGGACACAGACAGTAGGGGAGCCCTCTCCAATCCAGGAGTTTCTGTCTGTCTTTGCAATCATTTGAACGAATTGTCTGAGATCCCCTACCCAGTTTGGTTTGTTGCTCACAGAATAATAGAGGCATTTTTTTTCTTTGCTTCATTGGTGGAGATTTCCTGGAAGTTTTAGGATATCTTCCCTTTAATTTTTCCAAGTAACCCTGATTTTACTTATGTCTCTCACCTTTGCTTTCCCTCCATCCCCCACCACAATGGTAACTTGCTCCAGACTCATTTTGCTCTAGTGTTTAGGAAATCCATCTGCAACCAGGACTTCAATTCCCAGCATTCCTGGTGCTCCTCACACTCTGGGCTTCTGCTTCTGGTCCTGGGGCTGCCATCAGAACTATTCCTAGAATTCCTGGTGCTCCCCATGCTGGGGGTGACCAAGGGAGCCACGGCTCCCCAAGCCTCCGGCTCTCCTGCTCTCGGCCCAGTGCTTGTGTATAAAAATTAACCCACCATCTTTGTTGTGTTAATTTGCATATTCACTCTTGATTGGCTAGTGAGCATAGCGAAGGGACAGTCAATTCACATGTTTCTCTTTTATTATATAGGACACTGACCTATAAGTCCATGAAAGGTGATTCTAGTACTAAATTGTTGAGAGGTTCTTTTTTTCTGACTTTTAGGATAAGAAAAAGATATGGATAAATTTGAGAAAGATTTTCCTAGGGAAGTGTAAGCTTTTATACTCAGAAAAGCACGATGAGTTTAACAGAATTATAGTGTAAAAGGTACTTGGAAATCATGTAGTTTAGCTACATTATTTGTAATTAAGAAAATTAAGGCTCTAAAATGTGACATATTAAAATTTAGATAGGCTATAAAAGAAATGGCTTCTTCCTGGTTCCTACATTGGGAATTTTTTTTTCACTAAACCAAAGATGTTTTATTTTATTTCTTTGGATAATATGTAGTAGAGGTTTTGAGCCAGATTCTGGAAAGAAAATGCATGAACAAATTCTGAAGTGCTTTTCATTGGGTATTAAACCACAGTAAAGAGCCAGAATTTTAAAATGTAAATGCACCGTCATAGTGCTGTGAAAGCACCAAATAGAATACTTCTGAATGTAGCAATCAAATATCACGGAGAAGTCATCAATGTTTAAACCATAAATCATCCAAAGAGGGTGAGGGAATCCCTATTACTTTATGGGATGCAGTCAGAGCTCTTCCTTCAAATACACTTACCCATGAATATCCACATGATGTACCAGGTGCTTTCTGATTACGTCTATCCTTTCTGCAAGCTAAAGACTGAAAACGCTAATTTGATTCTCAGGCACAGAATTCTTTTAAGCTAGCAAAACGTAGTGAAATATTACTTCTCTAGTAAGTTTCCTGCATGGCTGCTTGGTTTCAGTGTCTTTTAGTATAGGAGTCAAGAATCTTTCCTTAGTATTTATAAGTCTTCAAATATTCACTGAAAAGACAGGAATTAAGGGAGTATTGACTCTTTTATATGAAAAGGGTGTTGGTATGTAAGTGCTATAGAAAGGTGCATGGTGTCAAAGGCAGATATCATGGACTTCCTAGTATCTCCTGGGTGGACCACCACAGCTCAACATCCCTTGTCCCATAACCCCAAACGCCATAGTCCCCAAATCACCCTGGTCTGATAATGCTGAGAGTTCCCAGCCCTTGTTTAGCCTGCCGTCAGTTAGCATGACATCAGTTATCACACAACCTAAGTAGAACAGTGATCATCCTGGAAAATGGAAAGCAAACCTGACTAGCACTGACAGCTAGACTTGGTATTCTCCTGGTGAATATAAACCATTTCACAGTAAAGGAATTTCAGATAAGACCACTCTGTGTCCCTCATGAAATAAGATTTAAAATAATAATAATAAAAACAAGACCACAGTGATCATGACTAAACACAGACCAAAAAAAAGAACATTGTCCAAACCAGAAGCATGACCAAACATCCCTCCTTTTGTGTGTGTGTGGTGTTTTGTTGTTTTTTGTTGTTGTTTTTTTTTTTTGGTGATATAAGTGGCTATGGCTTCTTTATCAATTACAGTTTTATCCCTACATTATTTCCCCTATTTTCTAGATAAAATTACTAAGCTATCCAATGATAGAATTACCTCTCTTTTGGATAGCATTCACTCCAGAAAAAAAAAAAATCTTATGTCCTTAACCCCTTCACAAAATTACCTAGCATGATCCCCAATCCCACAGATTCTTTCTAACCCCCTGGTACTGAGATTAACCCCTTGTTGCACTGATCCAATAAGCCAAACTTTTTACTGCTCTTATGTTCTAAGTCTTTGACTGATAGGCTTCAACAATATTTCCAAATTGTGAATGTAGCAATTAATGGTTTAGGGGAATGTTAAGAATCTTTCCCTTTTCCAATGTGTGTGCGTCATTTTAATAAATGGGACTGACTGTCTAATTATTACAATCAGCAATTAGTCTTAAAGACAACTAGAGGGAAAACTTGAGCACTAAGACAAAGCTTTCCCAGGGCTTCCCCTTTATCTCATGTAGAAATGTCTTTCCGATGACTGGTACTCAGGCTGGTAGTAATAATTGCTATTGTATTAAAATTTATAAGTAATGCTTTCTGTTGGACTGATTTTACTTTATTCCAATATGAGGCCTTTGGTGATTTTCTAATTATTTTAATTCCTAATTAGTTGTCAGTTAACATGTTTTCATCTTTCTTTAATGGTGAAACAACAAGAAATTTAATCGCCTACATTTCTGAGGTCTTTTTTTGGATTTACTGGGACTGTGCGTTAGGGAAATGATAACTTACAAAATGCTCCTGGGCTTGGAAAGAGAAGACAGGGGTAGGCAAAATGGGCTCCAGGAATTTAACAGCCCACCAATGCCTCTGGTTGATGGGAGACCATATTCTTTGGCCACGTTTCTCTTCCAGCAGCCCACTGATACTTGAAATGTTGACACATTGTATGAAGGAGAGCAAGGACAAATAAGACAGTGAAAGATAAGCATTTCTTGAACAGTGTAGCTGAAGTGACCACTGCTGTCATCAGAAGAGTGCAGTACTGTGACCTGAGAAGCAGCATATTCTAAGATTGCTCTGAAATGTAATAAAAACTCAAAATTAAGGACTTTGGCAATTTCTTGGTAAGAGGAACTGGAATTAGGAACCTAGAAATGCTCTGGAGTAATCCTGGAAAGAATACATATTTGACAAAAGGAGAAGAAAGAGATAAATGTGTGGTTTCTTTCGTCCCGTTTACAAAATATTTAGTGCCTATTATGTGCCATGCATGATTCTAAAAACTGGGGATATAATGATGGGGGAGGGGAAGTATTAAGGGATGGCAACAAACCTTAGTATAAAAAAGGTGTCTGTAGAATAAACTGATGGTTGTCAGATGGGAAGGGAGTGAAAGTGGAAGGGACTAAGAAATACAAATTGCCAGTTATAAAACTCAGTTTCAGGGATATAGAATACAGCATAAGGAATATAGTCAGTAATATTTTAATAACTATGTATGGTGTCACATGGGTATTAGACTTAGTCGGGATGGTCACTTCCTAAGTTATATAAATGTCTAATCACTACGTTGTACTTGTAAGTCTAATACAGTAGGTCCTCAGGTTACATTTCTATGGCGCTATGTAACGGGATTTTCACTGTAAGCAGGAATCCACCTACATAAGCACCTACATCACTCACATGGAGCACAGACACAGCAGTAATGAAGTGAAACAGTTAACAGAAACTTAAAAGAAAGATAACAATCCCTGACCTTTACTTGTGATAAATAAATAATAAACAGCACATATGTACATATGGCGAAATGATGGAACTTTTTTTATAAATAAACTAGAGGGCTGGTGCACAAAAATTTGTGCACTTGGGGGGTCCCTCAGCCCGACTTGTGCCCTCTCACAATCTGGGACCCCTCAGGGGATGGCCACCTACTGGTGTGCCTGGCCAGCCTGGGAGAGGGGCTGATGGCTATTTGCAGGCTGGCCAAGCCCCCCAGTGTGGACCCTCACCCTATTGGGGTGTGGCAAGCCTGGGTGAGGGGCTGAGGGCCGTTTTCAGGCTGCCTACAGTCCCTTCAGGGTTCGAGTTTCTACTGGAGTACCTGGCCAGCCTGGGTGAGGGGCTGAGGGCCATTTTCAGGCTTTCAGGCTGCCCACAGCTCCCATTGACTCAAGGTCCCAGTGAGGCTGGCTGGAATCAGGTTTCTGGGGTTTATTTATCTTCTATAATTGAAACACTGTTGCTTTGAGCTGAGACCTAGGCAGGTAAGGAAGGCTCCTGTTTCAGCTCTGTGGCTTCTATAATTGAAACATTATTACCATGAGCAGAGGCTCAGCCAGCCTAGGCAGGCAGTTGCAATGGAAGCCTGCTGTTTACTCTAGCTCCATGGCTGCTGGCCTCCATCTTGGCTGGGTCAATTTGCATACAGCCACTCTGATTGGCTGGTGGGTGTGGTTTGTCTGGTGGGCGTGGCTTAGGCATCTCAGAGAAATGGTTAATTTCCATATTACTCTTTTATTAGAGTAGATGGGAGATGGCGACTAACCATGAATCGAGGTACATTGAGTCCGATGTAACCTAAGGATTGCCTGGATAGTATTGAATGTCAACTGTAATCAAAATTTTTTTTAAAAAATTCTGATATAAGAATAAAAACACAATCAGAAAAAAAAAAATCTGGCAAGTCCTAAAGATGATTAAAGGATTAGAAAAACCTAACACATAAAGAAAAGATACCAAGGTGCTTTATCTCTTAAAGGCAAGAAACCAGCCATTGCTGTGTAGAACAAGAAAAAAAAATGAAACTCTGCTATAATGTAAGAGATTAAGACATATGTCTGGTCTCTTGTTAAATGTGGATATGAGTTAAATTAGTATGTTATCAACTCTCCTCTTTTGGACACTAAAAAGATGTGGTGTAGTTGCATCTATTGGGGACGGTTTGATTGAGACCTAGATGCATCCTTGCCCAAGGGCTGACAGATGGATCAAAGGATCGCTCAGCATCCCTTCCAGCCCCACACTTCTGTTTTCCTACGATTGTTGGACTAGGATGTTAGCTGAGTCAGATTTGCCCTTGCAAATTAGTGGAGGAGTCAGCTGCTTGAAAGAAAACAGGTAGACTCTTTGTCCCCAAAATAAATGCCTCTCTACCCTGTTCCAAATTAAATTATACCATTAAATTATACCAGTATTTTTCCTTGCATCACAAAGTATTTTTAGCCTTATAGAGTTCTTAACTGAATACCTAAGTAAAAATAAACTCAACCTTATCTCATAAAAACTTAGCAGCAAACCAAGACTGGAAATTCAGGAAGAGGGAGTCCCAAAACAGAGAGAAGACAGACATGACTGTACTAACAAACTGCACCTAATTGAAAATGTAGCTTTAGACTTATGCAGAAGATAGCACTCTTCTCCCTCCCAGCTGAGTTCAGTATTCATTCTTTTTTAAATTAAATTTATGGGGGTAATATTGGTTAATAATATCATACAGGTTGCAGGTGTACAATTTTGTAATGAACCATCTGTATACTGCATTGTGTGCTCACCACCCAAAGTCTAGTCTCCTTTCCTCACCATACATTTGACCCCCTTTATTCTCTCCATCCTCCTCCTACCCACACTGCCCTTTGGTAACCACCATCCTGTTGTGAGTCTGGTCTTTTTGCTGTTGTTCACTTGTTGCTTTCTGTTATATATTCCACGTATGAGTGAAATCACATGGTACTGGTTCTTTTCCACCTTTCCTACTTTGCTTAGCATGATGCTCTCAAGATCATCCAGGTTGTTGCAAAATGCAATATATTTCATCCTTTTTATGGCTGAGTAGTACTCCATATTACCAGGTCTTCTTCATTCAATGGGAGGATGCTTAGGTTGTAAATAATGGTGCAATGAACATAGGGATACATATATCTTTACGAATAAGTGTTTTCAAATTTTTCGAGTTAATATCCAGAAGGATTGCTGGGTCATATGGTAACTCCATTCTTAACTTTTTGAGGAACCTCCATAGTTATTGTGCCAATTTACATTTTCACAGCAGCGTACAGGGTTTCCTTTTCTACACACCCTCCAATATTTGTTTCCTTATTGATAATAGCCATTCTAACACATGTGAGGTGGTATTTGATTGAAGTTTTGATTGGCATTTCCCTTATAGCTAGTGAAGTTGAACATCTTTTCATATATTCATTGGCCATCTGTGTCTTCTAGGGAAACATGTCTGCTCTGGTCCTCTGCCCATTTTTAAACTGGAATTTTTGTTTTGTTCTGAGTTGTATGAGTTCTTTATATATTTTGGATATCAGTCCCTTATTGGAGGTATCGTTTGCAAAAATACGAGTCATTCTTTCAATGACTTTGGAATTCCTACCAGTGCAGAGCACTAGACAAGACACTAGGGCACTACAGCAAGCAGCAGACATGGCTCTTGCATTCCTGCAAAACACTGAACACATGGTAAACACATAGTGAATTACTAAATGAAGCCTGCATATATGCAACAGATAACAATTGAATTGCAATGTGAAAAGCACCATTCTAGGCACTTGGAATGGGGTGGTAACAGATGGACAAATCCTTTGCTCTCTGGAGGTTACATTCAAGTAAAAGGAAGTTATACCAGGAAAGCACAAGTTGTTCTAAGAACTAGGATGAGGAAACCTACCCTAGCTGACAAGTCCTCCCTGAGAAAGGGATTTTTCTCTTGGTGAAAGGCATGTGTTGGCGAAAGAGGAGGTACCAAACCTGGAGAGTGTTCCATATAAAGTTACCAAATGTTGTCAGACTACCATGATTTGCTTGTATAGTAGGATAAAGGTAATATTTTATCAGTATTATTCAAATATTTGTGCAATAAATAATTTTAAACAACATAAAAGTCACACTTATAATTATTTCATTTTTACCTTGTAGCTTTAATGTATTGGTCTTTACATTTATAAATTATGATCAAATTGTATATTGATATGATATAATTTAGAGAATTCAAAATCAAATGGGAGTCTTACCCTCATGATTCAAGCCCTGAGTCTAATTCCAAAATGTGTTTGATGTTACTGAATGCAAACAAGATAACATGTTTGACACTGTGACATGGATCTTTCCCACCTACATTGAATATGAATTATAGGTTGGTTCCTGCACTACAGGTGGACCTGTGGCAGCCCAGCAGTATCGCCTATGTCTCAGAGGGAACCGTTACTGATGTCCACATTCCTCAAAATGCTTCCCGAGCCTTGTTAGCCTTTTTACAGGAAGCCAACATCTCATACAAGTAAGCATTTTTTTCATTGCTTAGTCCATTTGTACTAAGTTGAACTGAGTTATAGCTGTATCCAGGTTATTTACTGAGTGCCAATGATGTTGTTTCAAGTACTGTTTATCCAACTGGGAAAACCAACATGAGTATAACAATTATATTTACCTTTGAGCTTATTAATGTAATAGTAAAGAGAGAAACCACATTGACGTATTTCACCACCACCACCAAGTGCTCAGTATAAACACAGAAGGTATTTTTTCTGTGGGAGGAAAGTAGAGAAGCCTAGCCATATCTAGAAGGTGAATGGGAAACAGGGATAGGGGGAGCTTTTTGTAGGAAAAGTTCAGTTAGGCAAAGGATGAGACTCAGGACCTTGTAAACAGAAGAGACAATGCAAGCGAAGAGAAGCAACATAGTGTGTGTGCAAGAAACTGAGGTAGTTCAGTGTTATTAGTGTACAAAGTTCAAATCAGAGAGTAGGGAAAAAATGGTGGAGAGTCAGAGGAGGTCAGGTTGTGGGAAGAATGGTGTTCACTCTTATCCTGCGGGTGATGCTGCTCAGGTGGAGGATGAAAGCAAGGGAGCCACACGCACGTAAGTGGATAGAGACTGCAATCATTGTCCAGGTAAGAGATAGTGAGGACCTGAGTCATGACCAGAGTAGTGAATCAGGAGAGCATTCAATAAAATAGTTCAGAGGCAAAACCTCCTGGACTCCTCACTTGGTTGGATGCAGGTGCAAAAGAAAGCAGTCAGGGATGATGCCAAGTCTTCTAGCTTGGGTGAATGAGCAGCCAGATTCAAACAGATTTAGATATTTTCAGGGGGTTTTTAAGGGCTAGTTATACCAGTAGGAATAGAGTACTTACAAGGTAGTCACGGAGTCAAAGAAGAACTGAAAGACTTTCAAGAGAGGGAACATCAGTGGTACCAAGTACTGCAGTGATACCAGCAGGAAAAGGATTGAACAGTTTCCTCTGGATTTGGCAATAGAAACTGCGTTTGTAACGCTAATGGAGGAATTTGATTCTGTGTCCTGCTCCTGACAATCTAACAGGAGGTGAGAACATGGAGCAGCAGAGTAGATGACTGCTCTGGGGAGGTAAAATAAGGAGAGAAGCAGAAAATGAGGAGTGACTATAGGGAGAGGTAACGTCAATGACTTCTTGGGTTTGGAATTTGTTTGGGGCAATTTGGGCTTGTCTACAGGCTGAGGAGACAGTAGGAAAGATGATGATGATAAGACCAGAAAGAATGCAAAAGTGGAGATGTGAGTTTAAACAGTGGAAAGACCTTCACTCTCCAAGACTGAAGAGATAAGTGTGGGACTAGTTGAAAGACATAACTGATGGCTAACTTTTCTAAAGTAAGAAGCAAAAGTATCTTCTGAAAGTGAAGAAACAAGGGTTGAAGAATGTTCCAAGAGAAAACCTAAGGTAGAAACCAAGAAAAGAAGTTGTTGCAGAGACTAGAGCTTATAGTCCTGATAAAGAGTTGAGACTTCATTGAGCAGGACCACAGAAAGATCAATGTCACAAGCAAGTTGATATTCCTAGCGAGATACTAGCTCAAGTATTCATCCATGGGGTCTAATCTGGATAGGAAAGGAGAAGAGTTTGGGAGGAATGATGGGGGCTGGGGTGACAGAAGAATCAAGGAAGGGGTGAAGATCGTTATATTTATAATAGGTGTAGTGTGACTGAGGACAACAAACTAAAAGGAAGTTTTGGCAGAGTGTTGGCTATTGATATTAAGAAATCTGGGGTAGAACATTTATGGCTGTTGACAAGATTCAGGGGGTAATCATGAGGCAGAGGGCTGAAGTGTAATAAAAATCATTGAGGTTGAAGTGGTCAAGGATAGGTGGAATAAATCACCAGAGAATAGTCATAGCACTCTTAAATCTCCTTGGCTGATGGCAAGATCAGAGGTGGAGAGATATAACAGGACTGGAATATCAGGAAGTATCCAGGAGTTAGAGAAAAGCAACTAGGAATGATGTGATGCTTTTTTTAAAAAAAGATAAACTTTTCCTGGAAGTTAGAAGATTAAGGGGGAAGAAGAAATGGGGTCCAGGAGAATGCTGACCCCCCTCCCTTCTGGCCCCATGTTAGAGCAGAAGAGAAAGCCATAAGTGAACCTGCATCCTTAAGAGCATCCAATCTCTATTAGGGCAAGAATTAAGGAGAAAGAGTTCCCTGAGAGATTGAAGGATGTAGGAAGCCTATTTACAGTGAACGAGGGATTCCAACAAGTACACTGAAAAAGGAAGTGGGGGAGGGGTGGAGAGTCAATGCAGAATCTGAAGTGCAACGTAGTAGATTAATGAGACTAGACTGAATGACTTACCTTTTGTTTGGAATCCTAGGATTTGGGGATTGACAAGCATGATTGCCAATAACTAACCTCAGCTACCCCCCATTTTTTAAATCCTCACTTGAGGATATGTTCCCATTGATTTTTAGAGAGAGAGAGTGGAAGAAAGAGAGAAATATCAATGTGAGAAAAACCATTGATTGGTTGCCTCCTGTGAGAGCCCTGTCCAGGGCCCAGGCTGTGGAGGAGGCTGCAACCAAGGTACATGCCTTGACCAGAATCAAACCTGGGACCGTACAATCCACAGGCTGACACTTTATCCACTGAGCCAAACTGGCTAGGGCAACCCCCAGTTAGCAAGTTCTGGTACTGACAAAACAAACACAAAGATCTGTAGTGATGTCTGGCTCAGCCTGGGATGGGCTCATGGCTCTTGGAGTTAATAGTGAAGGCCCTAGTCTCTGTGGAAGGCTGGACCAAGGGTGCAACATGACAGTGACATCCCTCCCTGGTCCACACAAATAATTCTCTGCCAGAAAAGTAATTGCAGCCTTATTAAAGTACTGATTTGCTTTTGCAGTAAGATATTTTATCTGTGCTTCAACAACAGGGTAGAGGCACAGTTGTGCATAAAACTATTGTTCATATTGAACACATTTTAATCATTGCTGTAGCTTTGATTTTCTGAATGTCTAGCAGGAAAGAGCCCGGTAATTATAACTATAGGTGCTCAGTAACAACTCACATGCTTCATTAATTATTATTCGGTAGAAAAGAATATACCAGTTATTTTAACAAGTCTCTATTTCCTGCTATTAAATATAGGTCACGCGGAGCTAACAGAATAAAAATCACACGGTATGTCACAGAGGATAGAGTCTAAAAAATGAGTGCTTTAAATCAGTTTTCTCCTTAGGGAGAATAATAATTTAGAATTATTCATTTTGTTGGTTGCAAGATAACACATGAGATATTAAATTCCACAGGACCAGTAGGTAGAGATCATTTTAATTGACTTTTATTATTGGAGCCTGGAGTATTTTCAAAATGTTATCATTTATTCTGTACAACTATACATAATGTATAGCTATAGTCACCTTTAAAGCAGAGACCATGTGTCTGGCCCCTAGGTGATCAATTCCTCTTAATGACATGATAAATAAGATGACTCATTTCGCCATTAGAACTGTCATTCATTTTGTAAATTAAATACCTATAAAGAATGGTCATGGAACTTCAAATTTGGAGTTCCCTCTTCTACCCTGGAAGCTTGGAGGAAGTGTGTTGATACTAAGTGATGACATCACTTGGAAAGTTCTTCATAGGAGTTCAGTCAATTGGTAGGAATAATAATTAGCTGTAAAGAACTAAGAAAATACAACAGCTGCAAAAAACACCTCTGGACTCTGTTTCATGGTCTTCTCATCAATCCATTAGTTTCCAATAAACTACTTGATGAGGGAAATGGGCTAGACCTTCCACATCACAATTTTCATTGTCAGGTTGGTCTCTTTGGGCCTGTATTAAGGTGCAGGCTAAGTTATTGAAAACAGCAGTGTGATTGTATTTACTCACACAATCATTCAGTTTGCATAACTACTCAATCAATGGTAGTCATTACTATTATTCTTAGGGAACATACACTTCTAATTTTACATTTTATATTTATTACACCACTTATTTAACAGCTTTTATTTCCTGAAAAAATAACATTTCCCAAAATTTGGCATTCTTAGAAATATCAGTATTTGCTGCCCTCACTTCATAGATGCATGATTTTCTTTTTATATTATCTCCATTTAATTTTCATCGTGTCTATATTATAAATGCAGGATCCTCATAGAAGATCTTCAGAAAGCACTGGAACAGGGAAGCGGTTCACAAGCCCAGAGAAATCGAAGATCCCTCTCTCAATATAATTATGAAGTTTATCACTCCTTAGAAGACGTATGTAATCAAAGAGGCTTTTCTTGCTTTTTTGAAAATTAATTTTTATTAGATCTAAGGATTGGGAATGAAGCACTAAGAGGCAGGGGCTATATGAAGAGTATGTATAGCTCTTTATATTACCCAGGCACCTCAGTCTTCCACTAACCCTTTAACCAACTCTATATAAGAAGAAGCAAAATAATTTTAATTCATTTGCTTTGCTCCACCCACCCTACATAGGACATGGGAAATGCTTGGAAAAGTGAAGTAATGTTATAACTGTGGTTATAATGACCTTAACTTATAAGTCGGATGCACTTATTGATGGAAGGTAGAGTAAGCTTGAGTTTGAGAGCAATGATTTGGTTGAGGGATAAGAGTGACCTTTGCTTCTTACCCCACACCCTCTGCAAATCTGTGACTTCCCAAAGGCCAAGCTTCCTCTGTGGCACCTCAGGGCTTTATTACTGTGCTGTTATTTATTCTATCTGGAAAACATGGCAACCTCATGCCCACTACCATATCCTTTACTATTCACCTGGACAACAAATCTCAGCTAAAGCAGGAAGACAGCTGTTTCTACTCTCCCAGACTGAATCAGAACTCCACTCCCACCTCCAACCCTCAGCATATGGCATTCACCCTAGCACGTGGATGTATGATTATTTGACCAATGCCTTTCTCTCTAGTAAGCTGCAAGTTCCATGAGGGCAGGCCATTTCTTGTTCACCACTATATCCCTAGTGGCAAGCAAATAGACCTCCAAACAGATAGTTGAGGACAGAATGAATAAATGAATGCACATATATATTTTCCATACTTCTCTGAATTGAGCAAAAGAATGCCAGTCATAGAATTCGTGAGATCCTGTTACACGTTCTTAAGAGAATTTTTGGTTCTCTTGATAATGACTTTCCTTTCAAGAGTATTTCTATATATTTTATGTTACAATAAGGAAAGGCTTTAGATAACTTGGCACATGGATGTGCCATTAACATGAACTAGAAAAGTCAAAATTTTAAAATATATCTATATAGATATGTATATATACATATTTACATAGACTCATTAGATTAAGAAAAAAATAGGGTACCTTCCAAAGTATTTTTTCCAGCACAGATTCTTTCTTTTACATCATGGAATAGTGTGACTTCCTTACTCCTCATGGATATTTTAAATCAGAAATGTCACCCATCTTTCTGAGCGCCTTATTCATTCATCTCCAGTGTACCTTCTGATGACAGGTAAGTGTATGTGAAAGGATTGATGCAAATGCATCACTATAGCTGGGGAATTTAAGATTATGCCCTCCAATATGTGGCTTGATAGAATACCATTAAATGCAAAAAATAATGTCTTCCTCAGCATCTTCTGTTCAGTAGCAAATTATACTATATTGCACTTCAATGAGCACTTTCAAGTTGTCTGATTTTCTTGAAACCAATTTCCTTTTTTTACTCTTAAATAGTTGGGAGGAAATGAAAATAAATTTTGATTTTCAAAAGGAAGCCTGAACACATTGATCAATTTTTTTTTAACTCTGCCATCAAGATATTAATGATAAATGGTAGTTGAAGGTATGCTTTAAACAGGGAGCAATATACAGACATGAAGCTACTATTTGTAAAGGCAGAAAATAAAAGGTAACTTTAAATATCCTGAAGAAATTTAAAATAGAAATGTTGGCTTTTGTTCAATTTTATATTCCATGTGTGTTCTTTGGGTTCTGGGACCTATTGTCTTGTTACCTTCTCTTCTCTAAAAGCTCTGTAATTATGGGAGTCTGACATGGTCTTTATTTATTTGTTTTTAGATTCAAAATTGGATGCATCATCTGAATAATACTCATTCAGGCCTCATTCACATGTTCTCTATTGGAAAATCATATGAGGGAAGATCTCTCTTTGTTTTAAAGGTAAAAGCAGGAAATTATTAGGTAAAAACAGGAAATTATTAACTAAAATATTTACTAAACATTAACTTTGATCTATGGGGAAAGGAAGTGAAATGGTCTGTCATAGTGTCTAATATTTAACATTATCTGATAACTTCAGAAAACATGTTCCCTTAGGTTTTCAAGCCATATTGAATTTTTGCCATTGAGTATTCCAGAAAATACTAACATATTAATGCACCTAAAAAACAATGACCTTCTAAATGATTTGCGAATTGGTGCTACATAAAAGTTATGCATCATTCCCAGCCCTTCACCTTACATTCTCTTCTACAACTCTCTACCTATTCACACGCAAACACTCAAAAAGATTTATAATAAAACATCCCTCTCTACTTTCTCCCCTTCTATTGAGACCTTGACTCACTGGCCTTTGTGCCCCACCACTCTTCGAAACCTTCGCTTGCCACGGTCAACGATGACCGTTAGGTTTTCCTCCCATCTTTTTGACCATTCTCTCATGTTCCTCATTCCTGTCCTTTCCTTACATTCTGGCAATCCCAGGATTCTATCCTCAAATGTGCTCTCATTCTACAATCTCCGGATGGGTATATCCACCCCACAGTTTCAACCATCATTCTAGACTCTGCTATTCAGTGGCATCCACTGCCTGGGACTTTAAAATGCACACATCATTGCCTGCTTTACATTCTCACCTCAATAGTCACAAAAGCACTTCCTCTCAGAATGGCACCATGCTGCTTCGAGTCTAAAAACATGAGCATCAGCCTAAATTCCTCTCCTTGATTTTTACCACCAGGAACATTCATTCTTCCTTCTAAATATCTTTTGTAGCTGCACCGACCTCATCTTTTGTCCTCTCTTATTGCTGCATCTGTTCCTCCTGGACTAACCCAATAATGGCCTCAGTACTGAACTTGCTTTTGAAACCAGCCTCTACTCTCTCATCCTATAACCCACCTCCATGCTGCTATCAGTGTGGGCTCTCACTCTCTCTCTCCCTGAGTCCAAATATACTTGTCCCATAGGATTCAGAATGAACCAGCTCCATCTGCCATTCCTCCTACCTGGGAAGCAGTTCCTCAGATAGGGTGGGCTTAGATTCTTTTCCAAGCTTGTGATGACTCTTCCAGCTTGTCTGCCAGACAAAGCTTCCAGTCTTCCTCAAGTACTCAAATGCTCAAGAAGAAGGCTCCTCTTTTGAGAAGCATTCTTTTCTTTCTCAGGAAAAATTAGGCATGTTCCCAAATTAACTTACACATTTTCACATCATACTGATTAATTGCCCATATGTCTGCCCACCCCACTAGCATATAAATCCTGTCTTTCATCTTTGAATCTCTGGTGCTGAGGACAGTGTCTGACATTAGAAAGGATTTCCTGAGTGAACTGATGAATAAATGAAAATTAGATCCCCTATAAATATAAAGTCAAGAGCCACCTATTGATTACTGGGTTAGAAATCATTATAATGTTAGAAAAATATTAATAACCTATACTAATAAAAGGGTAGTATGCTAATTAGACTAGGAGACCTTCCAGATGTCCTTCCAGACAAAGCCATGGTGACAGGGCTGAGGCAGAGGTGGTTAAGGGTGATAATGCCAGGAGGGGAGGGCAGTTGTGATCAGGCCAGTGACAGGGGGGTAGTTGGGGGAGAGCAGGCTTTTAGGGGCAGGCAGGGTGCTTAGGGGTGATCAGGCAGGTGAGCGGTTAGGAGCCAGCAATCCCAGATTGTGAGAGGGATGTTTGACTGCCAGTTTAGGCCCGATCCCACAGGGATCCCCTGAGGGGTCCCAGTTTGGAGAGGGTACAGACCGGGCTGAGAGAAACCCACCCACCCCCCTGCATGAATTTTGTGCACTGGGCCACTAGTAGGATTATAAAGAAAAATCTGTCACTTGATTCTATAATTCAAGTTGTTTTGTGTTTTTCAATTTTGCGTTTAAATAAAATTTTACTTTGTCCACCTATAAAACATAGCTAATTCTTTACAAAAGACTCCTTGGGAATATTTCTGATTTCTTGGATGGAGGCAAGGTGGAAAATTTGGCTTTTTACTTAACAGTCACATATTCTATTAAAATAGAGAAGCAGATCTCTTTAAGGGATTGCTGTTTTCCTTATGTATTTTCCAGTTCTTTGATTTGCAATAAGGGCAATAAATTTGTTTCTGAGTAAACAAATCTGGACTTCTGAAATAGGAAATCACTTCCTCTTTTTTATGTGTTATCAAATGAAACCTTATTAAATTATGCTGGTCAGTCAATGCAAAAATAGAAGCCTGCATTGGTTATTGTGAATACTCTTGTTTTCAGCTGGGTAGGCGATCCCGGGCTTACAAACGAGCTGTCTGGATAGACTGTGGTATTCATGCAAGAGAATGGATTGGTCCTGCCTTTTGTCAGTGGTTTGTAAAAGAAGTAAGTTAAACCCTTTACACAATGTCCATTTCGGCTAGTCGGTGGTTCCCACGTGTTTTTATTCTGTTCAAGGAACAAAACTGGGAATGTGAAGCCAGTGATACCTGCTTGAATGATAATGCATTGATTCTGAGTCACTTTCATGTTGATGAAGACCTCTCAAACCCTGGCTCAGCTTATTCTCACCTCTGCCCTTAGAGGTTGGAATTACCAACCCTCGTGATAGAGAAGGAATCTGAGATTCAGAACATTTATGAATCTGTAACAAATTAGAAACCAGCCATAGTAGCTGATACATGGCAAAAGGCTAAAAATCAAATTTATGGTGTTCCAGAGAGGTCTCTTATATAATATTCAACATCATTTGTCTTCTCTGTCAAAATGATCTCACAAGTGCTATAACAATAAAGAGATGAGCAAGTGATTGCATTTTTCCCTCCTGCTATGGATCTGTAATACCAAAGACCTTTAACATCTGTGAATTTAACATTCTCAGTATTTTTCGTCGACTCTAATTGTTAACGACTCATAGTGATTTCTCATTTTCCAAAGGCTTCTGTATGTTAGTGGGTCCCTATCCCAAGAATGGGCCAATTTCATGAACCCACATCTTAACCTGTTTGAATATTTTTTCTATCCTTGTCAAGAATGTAATGACTTTCATGGTTGTTGCTGTTTAATCTTGACTTCTTATTTTTTAAAAAGGCTCTTAAAAGAAAACGAGTCATTAATACTGGTGCTGAAAATGAAAAAGTCTAAGGAAATGAAGGTTCTAAGCCAAAAAGTAACCCTACAAATATTTTTAGCCCTGTACTTACAGAGAACCATTAAGGAAACCAAAGATATTTTAAAACTTCAGTCTTATAGGGAAATTATATGTTCTAATGTGAGATTTGGGATTTTAAGGACTCTTCTAGCCCTGTAAAATGTCAAGAAAGTACTGAATTTGTAAAATCTGCCTCTGCCACTACCAAACCCACAAAAGTATCCTTAATTTTATAAATATTCTGTAATAATTTTATAAATATTATGTAATAAAATTTTCAAACTATTCCCACTCAGTGTTTTGAGTAATTCATATTCTTTAAAAGACCATTTCACTCCAATGGGACAAATGCAAAATCAAATAAGAAATTAACTCTATTACCTTGTATTAAATATCCATTATATAGATAAACATATTGTCTGCTTTCTCAAGTTTCAAAAAGAGGAGAAATTAGTTAAGTACAGAACACCTATTGTTTATAGACCACGGTCCTGTGTGTGATTGAAGGACATAGGAAATTTACCTCACCCCACATGTGCATGCAGCCTCTTCTGTAGAACACCTAACCTTATTTTATATGTTTATGGTGTTATCTCTTCTTTGTACCAAGGGTAGAGACTCTATCTTGTTCAGTGCCACATCCTCAGCACCCAGAGAAACACCTGGCACTTAATAGATTTTCAAACATTTGTTAATGAATGGGAATAATGAGAATTCAGTGGTAATGAAGTGGAAAGATTTCTGAGAGAGGACTTGTCAAATCACCGCATGTAATATGAATGGTATTTTTGCAAGGCACAATCTGTAAAGTCATGTATAGCAGCTCTATAACTCAGGCTAAATGTCCAAGGAAGAGGAAGACAGCATGTAACCACAGAAAAATAAAGAGGCACATGTAATGACTGCCCATTGAAAACAGTTGATTGTGGAGCAAAAGCAAGAAGAATCAATGAAAGTGATGTGCCATTTCACCAAAGATAACTAAAAGGCTTTTCCCTTCACCAGGCCATCTTCAAGAACGCAGGTATATCTAGCCATTGTTGTGCCTCTGCTACCCTTTCCATACCTCCCCGACTCTCCTGTTAACGCAGTTGCTTGCCCCTCCACTTTATCACTTACATTTTCCATCAGTCAAGAGAGCAAACAGAAATAGGGGTGAGGGGGGAGACCTATGGGATCGCTTGTCCCAGTGGCCTGGTGGAAGCATTGGAGCTGCTGAAGTGTGACAGCTACATGGTAGCAGTGTCAGGAATTGGTCAACATTACAGGCTTATAAGAAATACTAGGGGCCCGGTGCACAAAAATTTGTGCACTCGGGGTGGAGGGAGTCCCTCAGCCCGGCCTGTGCCCTCTCACAGTCTGGGACCCCTCAGTGGATGTCCTATGATGGCCCCAGTCTGCCAGGCGCCTTTTGTGTGTGTGTGTGTGTGTGTGTGTGTGTGTGGCCACTGGGGACCTGCCCCCAGCTGCATCTGA
>PVJC01032953.1:0-19681 GCA_004026665.1 Murina feae
AGAACCTTGCTTTATAGGTGCCCCTCGAGTTCATTGATTTGCAAATACACTCCCTCCCCCCAAGGCCCTGAAGGGAGAACTCCCCTCATCCACCCTTCCCCCAGATACAGGGCTCAAAAACAAGGCTCCCTCGCCTTACCTACCAGGGGACAGGGCTTTGTTTGGTTTAATGGCCTTGCAGAACCAGCCTTCCTCCTCAGTCACAGTGGTCATGCTGCCACAGGAATGGGGTGGGACAGGGGTGGGGGTTGGCTCCTCAATTTCCTTCTCCTCCCTGTGACCCAGCTTAGGAGGATGAGTGTGTCTGAGGGCCCCAGACAGGTAAGCCGGGGTTGAGTTTGGGCCAAAGCTAAGTCTACAACACTAAGCAGTCTCTGGAGGACTGTGCCTGGCTGGCAGCTGGAAGCTGGTGTCAGAGAGAGTAAGCAGTGAGTGGAGCATCATATCCCAGAAGTGCTGCCTGTGGCACGATGTGGCACCCAAGGGTCTCCTGACACAGAGTCAGTGGTGGACCTCTACGTACCAGCAGCAGCCTGGGAGCAGCAGGGTGGACAGGCAGCCAGAGGACCAGCGATTGTGTTGGCTCTGTTTCCTGAGAATGTGAATTTGCTCTGATCCTCCCTCATCCAGGGTTGAGGCTATTAATAAATTCTAAAAAGTCTGCTCTTGAGCGGGGGCAGGCTCCCCCCAGGTGGGAAGTCTCCGAGGCAGACAAAGAATGTGGAATCTCAAGAAAGGCAGAGGTGGGGTTGGCCGCCATGGAGCCACAGCAGCGCCTCCTCAGTGTGTGGGGTTGACCTCCGGGTCCCTTCCCTCCAGCTCTCTCCCTGCTCCCTTCAGTGTTAAATTCCAGCTAACAGCTGGAGTCCCCGGGGTGAGAGGGCTCTTCAAAGGCAAAAGAAAAGCCTCATTAAATCCAAGGATGGGAGAATAGGATGAATCGACTGGAAGGGGCCGCCTTGGGAGGCCACAGTGGAATAGTGCTTCTCAGGGGAAACATCAGAGGAAGTAATTCCTTAACAGCCAATAGGGCTGGGCTCACCCGTCTCTCCTGCCCCGGGAATCAGCCCCAGACACCAGCTCTGGCTGGGTTGCAGGTGCTGAGACGGGGCCAGGCTGACTGGGACCCACCCACCCGGTCTCACCTGTGGTGCCAGCAGGCTGAGTGGAACCCTCACCGAAGGCTTTCTCAGTCTGCACTGCCAGAAAGTGAGGAATAGTAGCCAGTGGAATCATTTCTCTTGTCCTGGTGACCAGAGAGTCCTGGGGGGAGGAAACCCTCCAGTCGGCCCCAAGTGCTTCCAGGTACAGACCACGCGCCCTTGTATGTAGCCTGGAGTTGAGCGCAGCTGGAGCCCGGAGCACTGAACTCAGGCTCTGCGCAGGCAGCATGAGGTGGGCAGCAGCGGGGTGCAGAGCTGGGGACCTGGGCGTGCAGCCAGTCCTCATGCTGAATTGCTGTCTGACATTTAGATCCTTCAGCCTCCTTAGGGTTGTGTGAGCCTTTCTATTTGTAAATTGGGGATAATAGATACTTACCTCCTAGGGTGGGCTGTGAGGATTAAATGAATTAAAATATATGGATGAGGTGAAGTGTTTCCTCTAATGAGGGCATGTGTCACATGTCTGGGCAAGGAGGCCTTCCTGCCACTGAGGCCAGGGGAGGTGGCGAGCTGGCGGGGGGAGGGGTGGCAAGGCTGGGGACTCAGCACTGAGCCAGGGGGATAGGGTGTGTGGGGAGGGATAGGGAGGGGGTTTTGGTTTCTCAAAGGGAAGAATTCAAAGGGGAGTCAGCACAGAGTTGGAAATGGAAGAGTTTATTAGTGAAGCTCTGAGGTGGGGTGGGGGGAGGGGCTGCCCCACTGGCAGAGCTGCCATGGCTCCTTCCAGGGGAGGCAAGGGGACCAGCAGGAGGTGGGCTTCACAGACAGAGAGACTCTCCTCACGGGAGAAGGAAGGGAGGAAGGGAGTTGATGTGCCTGTAGTTGTGGTGGAAAGTTGCTGGTACAGGGAGGAGAGAGTGGGAAAGCGCTGGGATGAGCTTTAGCCTTTGAGGGTCGCTGTGCGGCCTGTTTCCCTGTATGGTGCGGTGAAGGGACAGGGGCAGTGAGCAGCCAGTAATCAGTCTTTATGGGGATGCTCTTTGTCCCAAGGCTCCCCCAGATGCACTGGCGTCTCCGGTCGGCAGAGTTCCATGTCAGGCAGTACACAGCAGGCTCTGACTTAACTCTGTTTGACTTTGGTTAATTGATACTATCTCATGCCCCTTCCTGTGTCAGTACTGACAGCGCACGACATCTCAGAAGCCCTTACTCTGTGTGAGCACCTGCTTGCTCCTGTGCAAAGGGCACACTTAATCCTCTTCCAGGTGCCGGAGGGAGACGGAACTCTTGTGCCCATCTTACATGCAAGACATCCAGGCTCAGGAGAGAGGAGCCTTCTGCTCAGACCACACACCTCGTAATGGGCAGAGTTGGTAACTGAACCAACCATGTGCCAAGCCCACTGTGCCACACCACCCTGAACAAAGAGGCAAGATGCCCAAGCACCTCTGAGAGGAGGCTGTCCTTGTATTCCAGCCCAATGCCAGACTGTCCCAGTATGAGGCTGGGTCCCCAGAGTCTCGCCCGGAACTGGAGTTCAGAGCAGTTGGGAGCTTGTAACTCCCTCCCATTTGAGAAAGACAACAGCGTACCCAGTTGCCAGCCTGACAGCTTCCTCTCAGAGGTGCTTGCAGTGATCATCATTTCTGCACGGGGCCATGAGACACAGAGCCCCAGGGACCTCTTCGGGGCAGGGCTGATGGGCAGCCATTGCTGTGTGCTCCACCCCGATGATTCCCTGAGACCCTGCCCCACCCAATTTACAACCCCACCAAAGCTGTGCACAGTGGCTTTTGCATATGAATGGCCTGGCCTTTTGCAATCTAAAACCTAACAAACTGCAGCTGGGACAGAGAGCTCCAGAGCTTCCAAAAGAAGACCTGCATTGCTTCACAGCTGCACCTCATCTGGGCACCTCCAAACCACAAACAAAGAGGAGGAGTCTGCAGATCTCTCTGTAGCTCCTGCTGGGTTGCCTCAGGTAGTGGCCAACTTTGCACCTCCTTAGAGATCCAAGAGCCAGTCTACCCAGTGGTCAGAGTGAGACAAGACCAGATTACAACTCTTTACATCCATAAGAGACACATTCAGGGGGCAGACTCAGTGAGCACCAAAGCCCCACTGAAGCAAGTCCTGCCCCATAAGGGTGTCTCCAGCACAGGAGTTCTCCCATTGTAGACACAACTGGTTCTCACAGCCAATTAGCCTGGAAATCAATTCCTCCCAGTGATACCAACAAAAATCAAGGCTTAACTACAAGACTGTGCACCCAGCCCACAAAGGGGTGCATCAAGAGTGTTCACCTCAGGTAATTGGGGAGGCTGAGGCACTAGGCCCTATAGGACACCTAGCCCACAAAACCACTCTATCAACACAGGGAAGCAGTCAAAATGTGGAGACAAAGAAACATGTCACAAATGAAAAAAATGGAAGAAAGCAAACTACTGGATATAGAGTTCAAAACCACGGTTATAAGGCTGCTCAAGAATCTTCTAGAAACCTCCGAGAAATATGTGAGACCCTCAAGGATGTGAAAAAGGACTAATTAGAAATTAAGCATACACTGACTAAAATAAAGAATAATATACAGAGATCCAACAGCAGACTAGAGGATCCCAAGAATCAAGTCAAAGATTTGAAATATGAAGAAGCAAAAAACACCCAATTATAAGAGCAAAAAGAAAAAAGAATCCCAAAATATGAAGATAGTATAAGGAACCTCTGGGAAAACTTCAAACATACCAACATCTAAATTATGGGGGTGCCAGAAGAAGAGAGAGAACAAGATATTGAAAACCTGTTTGAAGAAATAATGACAGAAAACTCCCCCTACCTGGTGAAAGAAATAGACTTACAAGTCCAGGAAGTGCAGAAAACAAAAAGGAATCAAAAACAAAAGGAATCTAAAGAGAACCACACCAAGATACATCATAATTAAAATGCCAAGGGCAAAAGACAAAGAGAATATTAAAAGCGGCAAGAGAAATACAGTTAGTTACCTACAAGGGAGCACCCATATGACTGTTAGCTGATATCTCAACAGAAACTATGTAGACCAGAAGGGAGTGGCAAGAAATATTCAGAGTGATGAATAGCAAGAACCAACAACTAAGATTACTCTACCCAGCAAAGCTATCATTCAGAATTGAAGGTCACATAAAGAGCTTCACAGATAAGAAAAAGCTAAGGGAGTTCATCACCACTAAACCAGTATTATGTGAAATGCTGAAGGGTATTCTTTAAGAAGAGGAAGAAGAAAAAGGTAAAGATAAAAATTATGAACAACAAAGTGACAACAAATACATATCTATCACAAGTGAATCCAAAAATCAAGTGAATAAAAAATCTGATGAACACAATAAACTGGTGAATAGAGTAGAATCAGGGGCATAGAAAGGAAGTGGACTGACAATTCTCGGGGGAAAGGGGATGTAGGGTGCAGGAAGAGACTGGACAAAAATTGTACACCTATGGATGAGGATAGCGAGGTGGGGTAAAGGCATTGGGTGGGGTGGGAGGGTAATTGGGTTGGGAGCTATGGAGGGGAGCTATTGGGGGGAAAAAGAGGACCAACTGTAATAATCTGAACAATAAAGATTTATTAACAAAAGAAAAGAATCGTGATGCCAAAACATAGCATAAGTAACATTCCTGATAGATTCAAAACCCACAGGAAAACACATTTACACAGTTAAGCTTAATTGATCTAGAACAAGGATTATATACTGAAAGTAGAAATATTATAAGATTAACCAAAGAACTTACATGCATAACCCAAGGACACAGACTATAATAGTGTGGTGAAGGCCTGGGGTGGGAGGGTAATTGGGTTGGAGGGGTGAACGGGGGAGGGAAGGTGGCATCTTTCAACAATAAGGATAAATTTTTGAAAAAAGAAGTGAAAAGTCAATGCTGGAAGTAAAAGGGGAGGAAAAATCAAGATGGATAACAGAAGAAACACTGAAAGTTGTTAGACAGGAGAGAGGCAGCGGTAAAAGGTGACAAACGCTGTGATAGAAGCCTTCAGCTTTGCAGTGACTATCTCACAGAGACTCAGAGAACTCTGACGATGCTCCCCACCCTAAGGAGACAAGAGGGAACCACAAAAAAAGGGAAAAGGAGGCCTCTGCCAGAAGATTTAAGAAATGAAAGGGAAATTAGACCCAGACTAGGACTGTCGAATGGCTGACCCGGAGAAAAGGAGGAAAGATGGGAAAGTATAATGAAAACTGTGTGGGAGAGACAAGCATGCCAGATGTCTTTGAAGAAGGTTCCTGTGGGGAAGAACCTGTAATTCTAGAAAGAAACGTGGACACTGCCCTGAAAGTATTGGGAATAAATAAATCACCAAGGGGAGGGGGAGAGGGAAGGGCTTGGGTGGTGTGCAAGCAGAGGTAGAATTATTTCAAGCCACAGAGCCTGGATCTGTCAAAATCCTACCAAGACCATGTTAAGAAATACGGAAAACAGGAGGATGGTCTACAGGCTGGAAGCGTCACTGTACATCCCAGTCTTCAAGAGAGGGGGCGCCACGGAGCGCAGCCACTACAGGACCATTGCTTTCCTTCCCCACGCAAGGAAAGTGATGCTCAAAGGGACTTTGAGCTTCTGCCTCATATGGAGTAAGAAATGCCAAAAGTTCAAGCTGGATTCAGAGAAGGAAGAGGCACTCAGATCTAACTGTGAGCACCTGTTGGGAACCAGCGTGCCCCAGAGAATTTCAAAGGAAGGTGAGTCCAAGTCTTATCTACGCAGTAAAGCTTTTGACTGTGTTGATGATGAAATGCTATGATTTGCTCTAAAAGGAATGGGTGTGCCTCAGCACTGGACTGTCCTGATGGGAAACATGGACTGCGGGCAGGAAGCCACTGCCAGACAGACACAGAAGCAAAATGGTGTCTAACCGGCAAAGGCATCAGAGGAGGGCACACTTTATCTCTCGAGTTGCTTCATCTAGACGCAAAACATACCGTTTGAAAACCTCGGCTAGACGCGGAGGAAGAAGTGAATTTGGTGGAAGAAATATCAATAACAAGATCTGCAGGTGACGCCTCTTCCTGGCAGGAAGTAGCCATGATATGAGACGACTTCTGATGAAAGTGAGTGAAAGAAGTGCCTGGGCAGGACTGCTCTTGAACATCAAGACACAGATCATGACCACAGGGAGATACACAGCTTTAACCTAGACAGTGAAGACGGTGAAACTGTTAAAGATTCCACTGACTGGGTTAAGTCACGGATTCAAGTGGAGACTGCAGCCATGAAATGGAGAGAAGGCTAAGGCTCAGCAGGGCAGCCATGGGAGAAGTGGGAGCTCACCGACAGCAAGGGTGTGTCACGGGAGAAGAGGCCGGGATCATCCTCATGGTCCCAACAGCTATGCACAGATGTGAAAGGTGGGCAGTGAAGAAGGCTGATAGGGAAAGACTGATTCACTTGCCTTATGGTGGTGGAAGACAGCTCTGTGCACATCCTGGACCCCAGAAAGATGAACGAGTGGGTTCTGAAGCAAGTTAAGCCTGAAGGCAACGAGGACAAAATGGAACCCGTCCGACTTCGGGCACAGTGAGAAAGCAGGTTTCTCTGGGAAAGACGATAATGCTGGGAATAGAAAGCAGCAAGAAAGAGGGAGACCAAAGGTGAGATGAATTGACTCTGTAAAAGATACCACAGGAGTGGACAGGAGCTGAGTAGGGCTGCTGAGGGCAGGACAGGAACTGAAGCTGACTCAGCAGCATGGAGCACACATGAGAAAGAAGGGAACCCTACATTTGCTACATCTTGGATGAACCAGTAGGACGTTATACTATGTGAAATAAGCCAGGTGGGGAAAGACAAACAATGCACGGTGTGGAATCTTAAAAAAAAAAGTCAAACTCATAGAAACAGAGCAGAAAAGTGGTGGTAGGAGCTGGCAGGGTGGGGTGGGGTGGAGTCGGGTGAAGGAGAGGCTGGTAAAAGGATACAAACTTTGAACTAAGGTACGTTCTGAGGGTCTAATGTGAAGCTTGGTGACCACAGAGGATGACAGTGCTGTAGAAATGAAATTTGCGGAGGGAGTGGAACTTAAATGTTCTCACCAAGATCAGTATGTACTGCGACGGATGAGCTGGCTAGCTGGACGAAGAGGATCGGGGGTCCTTTCACAGTGTATATACCGGAGCATGGCAGTGTTCATTTACCTATTTTACAGTTGTGTTTGGCAACTGTACCTCGATAAAACTGCTATGTGAGAAATTTAAGAGTCAGAGATCAGTGTGGAAGGACTCGAGGCTCACTGGACTGGCATTCTGTTTGGGGCCATCTCCCTGTCATCTCAGCTCGTCTTCGAACCGGCTTCCTACCCCGAGGCAGGAGAAAGACGAAGGCGCTCCATCCCAGCTGTCCCTCCTTTGATTTGGTCCCTGTCTCCTTACACTTCCACACAACAGACGGCTTAGATTCTGCCCCAGTACATGTGACTTCTCGATATATGATGAAGAAGGAAAAATAAGATTATGAATGAGTTTTACTGGGATACAGAGTTAGCCATGTGAAAAGTCTCTTCAATGTTATGCACTGAAATAATTCCCAGTTAGAGCAGAGTTATCTTTTTAATCAAAGCATAAACCATAAGACAATAGGAATGAATATTTATCAAGCTTCGGGAGAGAAAAGGGGTGTTTAGATGTAGAAACGATTTAAAAATTCACAAAGAAAAAGATGGGCAGATGTGATTACAAAGTGTTTAAGTCTTCTGTACAGAAAAAGTCTAATCAGACTTAAAAAGGAAACAACACACAGGGAACTGCAGCTGAAGCAAATGTAACCCTAGGAACAGTGTGTTTAAACATTTGAATTAATATCAATCTTTAAGAAAAACAAACCACCAGGAGACGACTGGAGAACAGACATGCACAGACATTTCCCCAAAGAGGAAATGCTACTGTTTAACAAACACGGAAAATGTCTCAATATCACTGCTAACCAAAGCCAGGCAAACAGAAACCGCAGCCTCTCTGCCTTCTCATTACTGGTCTTTAAAATGATAATGGGCACAGCACCAGCGCGGCCACGGGGTGCTTCCTTACACTGCAGGTCTGAGTATAAAGGGGCACAGCATTTCAACCCCGTAATTGGTAAATGTCTGTTGAATGCCTTTGATCCAGTAATTACGTATCAGGAAGGTGTAGCTTAATGAAGCAAGCAATCCTGGCGGTGGGCTGGGCTGTGGGAGGGGTGAGTTTGCAAAAGGGTATCATCGCAACAGAATACGTAATGAGATAAATGTTTTTACGTTTAAATGTTTGGTTAAATAATCCAAGCCGTAATCCTCACATTATGGAGCTGTAAAATGCAATGCTCACAAAGACTGTGCCATGTGGAAACGCTTATGATATAATAGTCTCTAAAACACCAAGATAATAATTGCACATGGAGAATGGATATAATTACGTAAAAGAAACGGTGCATAAAAAGGCCCTAAAAAAAGGCATTAACGTGGAAATACTGGCTCTGCATGGATGGGTCTCTTTCTCTTTTCTGCTTTTCAAGAATTTTCTACTTTTTCCAGTAATACAAGGAAAAACAATTCTATTCCCTTTGACATCTTGGGCGGTTTGAATGTCAACTAAAGGCCCCTTTGGAGAGCTCTGGACGCACTAGTACTGCCCAGGAGGACATCTGACCTGACCCTGTGTCTCGGCTCCGCTGCTACCACAAGGCCCCACAGATTGAGGGGCTTGGACGCAAAGGGAATTTATTGTCCACAAAGGTTCTAGAGGGCGGAGGCCTTCCATCGGGCACCAGCAGGGCGGTTCTGGGAAGCCCTCCTCCTGCCAGCAGACGGTGCTCTCACATCCTCCCTCACACAGTGCCGCCAGGCAGGGAGCCAAGGGCAGGAGGTGCTCCTCTCTAGGGCGCTGATCCTGTCCTGAGGGCCCCACCCTGAACCCAGTTATCCTGAGTCCCCACCTCCAAATACCACCGCACCGGGGCCTAGAGCTTGGTCACAGACTTAAAAGGCCCATGGACATCCACCCCCAGCAGACTCACTTCGGTGGAGAGCCAGGAGTCCCCCAGGAAGAGCTCTCTGCAAGGGCTGGTCAAACTTCCTTCCTGGGGAGGGATCCCTCCTCCATGTGAGACATGAAATGAGCAGACTCTTGCCAGGCAGGGCCTCTTTCCTGTGCACACCCGCACTCCTGCGTCACCTTCCCAAGGTCCCTGCACTACAACTGTGTATTACAACTGTGTGATTACACAAGCTCCAAGGACACCGCGCACAGACCTGGGCAGGGGCAGCGCATGGGCAGCGCATGGGCGGCACGTCTCACAGGGGCAAGAGGCTGTGCTCAGGGGGAGCCCCGGCTGCCCGATGCCTGGAACCCAGGGAGAGAGACTTGACAGGCCATCATCCCCTCCGCCCATCTCCAGGAGCACTGAGCGTGAACATCCGACGGAGCTGGCCTGGGCTCAGGGCCCTTTGGGAAGGCAGGAGGGTGCTTGCCACCCAGCTACCCCAGTTTGAGAAGCAGCCTCAGATGAACCTTCCAGCTCTGCACCCAAGCAGGGATTTGGAAGTGGATTTTCAGGCCATATGGGATAGTCCGCAATTTTCCAGCACCAATACTTTACATGACTGCTTTTTCAAAGCTTTGTACTAAACCAGAAATGACTGTATTTAGATGTTTATGCGTTTGTCATTTGCCTCCCCACTTCAAAATATAAGCTCCCTGGGAAGAGAGGGTCTGTCTTATTTATCCCCGCACAGTAGGAAAGCCAATCGGTGGGCCACACAATCTCTCCCACCACCAGGAGGAACAGAGGCGAAAGGCGGGAAGGAACTGGCTAGGGTACTGAGGGCGGGCCTCTCCCAGGAGGTGGCACTCGGTGGTCCTAAGAGGGATGGGGGCAGCCAGGCAGTGATGTGGAGAAGAACATGCTAAGCAGAAGGAACAGCAAAGGCAAGTGTTCCCTGAGGGAGACCAGGATGCAGGATGCAGGATGCAGGATCAGGACCCAGATGCAGGATGCAGAACCAGAATGCAGGGCCAGGATGCAGGACCAGGAAAGGATGCAGAACTGGCATGCAGGACTGGGATGCAGGACCAGGATAAAGGACCGGGATACAGGACCGGGATGCAGGACTGGGATGCAGGACTGGGATGCAGGACTGGGATGCAGGACCAGGATACAGGACCGGGATGCAGGACTGGGATGCAGGACTGGGATGCAGGACCAGGATACAGGACCGGGATGCAGGACTGGGATGCAGGACTGGCATGCAGGACCAGGATACAGGACCGGGATGCAGGACTGGGATGCAGGACTGGGACGCGGTGGAGAAGAGGACACCTGGTCCAAGTGATGGAAAAGCTCGGTGATGGATTTTGCCCCGCCCGCAACCCTTCCCATCTCCCATTTTAGAGATAACACCTTAGGAGGCATCAGTTTATTTTCGGCTGCTGGTCCTCTCCGATCTAAGTGAATTTTGAAATACTTTAAATTCAGGATAAAGCAGTGAAATGGGAAAATCTTTACACTCCAATAAGACATCATTACTGGCAAGCATATTGCACTTTCAGTATCAGACTGAGAACCGCCAGTGCATGAAAGGGAATGAGGGGATCAGGGTGGGCATCGGCCAGCTGCGTAGATGGGGGCCTGCTGGGGAGGAGGCGCTCAGGGCTCCTGGTGAAGGCCCCCCTTCTGCGCCTGTAGAGGGTTAGGATTCAGCCCACATCCGGGTGAGAGGGGGGTGGGAGAGGCGTCCTGTCTGCCTCTGTCGGCCATTCCGGGGCTTGGTGGCACCAGGAGCAGGTGAGGGCAGGGTGGCAGGATCATTAGCATTTAGATTGCCCACTGAGAAGCTGATGAGTGCAAGGCAGTGGCTCTGTGACACAGAGGTGGGGCACCAAGCACAGACACGAGAAACCAGAACCTGATCCATGGCTCTTCAACAGAGGACTCACGTCCCGGCAAGAAAGGAGGGAGGAAGGAGGCCCATGGGAAGGAGGAGGGAAAGAGGAGACAGAACGGCAGGAAGAGGGAGAGAAGAAAGGGCGGAGGGGCAGGGAGAGCTCTGGGAGGGAGTGGTATTTATTGAGAGTGTGAGCACCAGGCAGACCAACACCTGCTGCTCCTGCTGTGAGGGGCAGACCTACTGCCTTCACTTAGGAGTGAGGAAATGGCCCTCCGACAAGTTAATGCTCTTTTAGGGCACAGGGCTGACTCAGACTCCGAAGGTCTTGTCCCCTCTGAATGCAGGCTCTTCCCCAGCGTCCCCTGGGCCAGCCGTCCAGGGCGCCTGCTAACCTCGGTGACGGTGTGCTCCTGTCAGCTGTGCGAGGCACTGTCACAGCGTCTCTGCCAACCCTGGCTCCACGGCCCCCACGTGCAGGTGAAGACTTCAGGCTCCCCGAGCCCGACCAAGACTGATAGGACCCTGGCCCCTCGTCTTCATTTAGAGCCATTCACCTTGGTTCCAGCCGGGACGCAGCTACTAACTTAAGGGGTGACCTTGGGGCTTCCACCTTTAGAAGCCTCTGCAGAGAGGGCCCTGACCTAACACCCGAGGCCTGAGTGTCACCTGCCGTAGCAAAGGAACCTGCAGATGGGATTAGGTTTGGGATCTGAGAGGGGAGGTTTTCCTGGACTATCGGGGCGGCCCAGTGCAATCACAGGGACCTTCCAGAGGAAAGAAGGAGGCCGCAGGGGCGGGGTGCTGGCTTTGACGATGGACGGGCCACTAGCTGAGGAATGCAGGCATCTCTCCAGGCTGGAAACTGCAGTGAATACTCACCCCTCGCCTCCTCCAGGGCCTCCAGGAAGAAGCAGCCCAGTGGATGACTGGACTTTAGCCCAGTGACATTCACTCTGGTCTTCCAGCCTTGAAACCTTGCAGAATAACAAAGTCTGTGGTTTAAAGCCACTCAGTTTATGGTGATTTGTTGCAGCAGCAACAGGAAGCTAATTCAGAGCCTCCGTTTCCTTATTTGCCAACTGGAAACCATAAGCTTGGCCCTGCCTATTCTGTGTGGCTTTGGTGAGGACGCAGTGTCTTGTGTTCTTATGCTGGCCCTGAGTGCTCCCCCTTTGAGGGCACTTCTACCCTGTGAGCTGTGATGCTCACACTAGCCTCACCCGCCCAAGGAGGCTGCCACCTAGACTGCCCACGTTCTTTCAATGCTCTGCTCTGCTGCCTCCGGAAATCAGCCAGCTGGCCGGCTGGGCGCAGTGAAGAATGAAGTGAAGCCCAGAAGTAAACAGAACCCACTCGGGAGAGGGGCTGAGTCCCGATGACAGTGCTCACACCCTGGACTCACCCCTCCTCCCCCCCAGCCAATGGACTCCCAGATTTCCCAGTTAGGCAAGTCAGTAAGCGAAGCTGGTTTGAGTGGCTTTACTGTCACATGCAACCTCACGCGTCTCGGGCATCCTGCTGTACACCAGGCCCTGCACCATCCTGGTCAGCTGTCCTGCAGTAGCATCAATTCCTTGAGAGCAGCCTGTCAAACCCCAAGGCTAACGCGGGCCAAATAAACAAGGTGTAAGTGTCTGTGGCCGCAAAAAACAAAAGCTTCAATTTCCATAGAAACGTAGGTTTATTTCGATAGAGACGTGCTGAACTAAATGAGTCATCGTGAACATAAAATAGAACATTTTAACAAAAATTAATATTTTTTCTTGAACATTAACTTACCAGACACTGAATAACTGCACAAATTAATCAGCATCATGCAAATAAACCTATTATTTTTGTTCTTCAAAAGCGAAATATTTCCTGTTGCGCACACCAAACAAATCAGTCCAAGACAATGACGTGGCCATTGGCTGCTAAATGTTCACTGCTAATATCAGTGGAGAGAAATGGTGCACCTGCGCATAAGAGAAATGCATGCAACACGATTATAGTAATCAGTCATTAGCGCACATTGTAGTTCACTATTAATAATTATGTGTAACGGGATATTGTAAAAATTAAGTTATAAAATTTTTATTAAAATATTTCTTACTGTGATATTGGCTGGGCTGCAAAAATACTCGTGGGCCACATGAGGCCTGCGGGCCGTGAGTTTGACATGCTTGCTTTAGGGTGTGTGAAACTGAGGCACACCTTAGTGAAGCCACTTGCTCGACGTGCAAAAGCTCAGAGTGAGCGACAGTGGAATTCAAACCGAAGTAGCAGCCAAAGGCTTTGCTCTCCTCCTGTACTGATTTTTAACTTTTAACTTGAACACAACTCGGGGGGCTGTAAAGTCAAATTGAAAATGCACTAAAAGTAATAGATGGCAGTTGTAGCTAAGTCCTGTGATGGGGCCTCCTGAAATCTCTGCTGGAAATCTGATTAAGTTTCTAGTCAGCAGTAAAGCTTGGCAGTAAAAGGATACACGCTCCTTGAGAAGCCCTTTGCTTCAGGAAGCCCGGGCCAGTGGCTGCCCAAGGGGCCGGTTCACGTGAATACAACACCAACTACAACACTTGCAGCCTGTGCTTCCTGTTAGGAAGGAGCCCTTGGCTTGTGTGTAGGTTAGGTTTTCACTATGTGGGGTCCAGAGTTGCAACTAGAGGAGTAGGAAACGGGAACCTGTGATCACAGCTTCCTCCTCTCGCCTGCCTTCCTCCTGCTGACCAGGTTTCCAGTCTGTCTGGTCAACTGGGCCTCTGCTGCTGACCTGGGCTGGGGAAGGGAAGGGGGTACTGACCTGGGCTGCAGAAGGGGAGCGTGATGCTCTGTACTGCCCTGCTCAGGCATAAACTTGAGTCCCGCAGGAATACGTAAAGGAGCAGCCAGTGAGGGCGTTTGTCAGAGGCCCTTGATCTTTTTTTCCATGAGGATCACCGTTTGCATCAGAGTAAAAATGGGGTCCTAGGATACACATTGTCTTCTCTCTCGCTTTTATTTCCCATCTTTAAGGCGACCTGGAGCCCGGAGTGGATGGCGCCAAGCCCTGGGGGTGGGGAGACCACGAGGTGAGTGAAGGGGCGAGGCGGACGAGGGTGAGTGACTGGCTGCCGGGGCTGCAGGTCCGCTCTTACTAGATCTCCCGGAAGCAAGGCCAAGCATTTCAGCCTGTGGAAGTCGGTGGGAAAGCCACCCATTTGTCACTGCTGTCTAGAATTGTTTTAAAATTGTCTTGGCCAAACATAAAACACACCTGATGGCTGCATACAGCCTGTGAGCCATTGGTTTGGGGCATTTGGCACAGAGAGGAGAGTCGGATAAAGCCCAGAGGCTTGATGGATTTTCACTAGAAAAGGCACAGAGCTGCTCCCAGGAGAAAAGAGTCTGGGGTGGAAGGGGACGTGGGGGGGAGGTGTGTGAGGGGGTGGAATGACGATGGGGGAGGCACAGGAACCACGGGAACGGCCATGCTGATAATGTATGAAATCTTGGGTGAAAGGAGGGGGTGGCGATTGCAAGAGGCTGTAGTTTGTGGCCAGTAGTGGAATGCCCTCTGCGCTCCTGTAGCAAGAAGACCAGCATCTGTGTAAATTGCTTCTTTTTTCTCTCTTTTTTTTTTTTTGCATAGGTTGCAAGTTTGTTTTGCTGCACCACACAGGGCTGGGTGGCCTTGGACTTGGTGTCACTCCCGGGTCTGTGCCCAGTTTCCCCATCTGTGAGGTGAACCCTGAGAGCGCCTGCCTGTGGAGAAGATGTTGGTAAAGCACTTGGCAGTGCCAGACACAACGCACTTCTCCGTAGAGGCTCACTGTCATCGTGACTATTTCACTCGCCTTGGATACGTTATCGAAACTCTCAGACTGTCCCTCTTCTTCTGTTTTAAAGGGAGCTTGAGCCTCTGCCCCTTGGGGAGGGCAAGCAAGTGGCCCGTGATTTAGTCTTCAGCTCAGTGCCCAGCACACTGTCGACACCCCCCCCCCCCGTCTCCCTTTTCCATTTATACTCGCCTCCTCTTCTTCCTTCTTCCAGGAAAGCAAACTGGTTTCGAAAGGCAGGCCAGAAGCACATCATGCAGCTGAGAGACCACGATGGGGGGCGGGGGGGAGGGATAAGGGGAGGAGGGGTTATTTCAACGGTGGCGGGGAGGGGGGCATGGACAGTGATGTCACAGAAAAGCATCACAATTTATTTGGGGAGAGAGGAAATGAGAAGCTCTGACAGCAGGGAAGGAGCTGCCCGGTGAGGGATGCTGAGCATGAACTGAGGCTGGGGGTAAGTGGTGGGTGGCAAGAGGGAGTTGTGGGGGAGCTGGGAGTCACACCAGGGAAAACAGGAGACAGAACCAGTACAGCTGGGCAGCAGGTTGACTGAGGTTACGAGGCTGGAGTGAAGAAAGGATGCGATGTGGTTTGACGGCGGACGCTGGGACTGTGATGCCTTTAAGAAGCCTGCTGGCAGCCCTGACTGGTTTGGCTCAGTGGATAGAGCGTCAGCCTGCAGACTGAGGGGTCCCAGGTTCAATTCCAGCCAAGGGCATGTACCTTGGTTGCGGGCACATCCCCAGTGGAGAGTGCACAGGAGGCAGCTGATCGACGTTTCTCGCTCATTGATGTATCTAACTCTCCATCCCTCTCCCTTCCTCTCTGTAAAAAATCAATAAAATATATTAAAAGAGGTCTGCCGGCAGAGGCACAGGCTGAAGAGCAAAGATGAGAAACCCAGATGGGGACAGGTGTGAGGCGCACATCAGCCTAGCACCTGTGGCAGCTGGAAGGGCCGGGCTCCGCAGGCCATCGAGTCTGCCCCATTACAGGCACCACACTTAGGGCAGGGCCTGGCGGAACACAGAGTGTCAACAACTGTTTATGTGTCTTAAAGATTAGCATACATCTTACTATGGTAATATATGTGATTCTTTAATATACTCAATGAAAGATCTGTCTAGTAACCACTGTTATGTCAGAGCTGTGTCCTACGCAAATATTTCCAGACTGACATCTAGATCAGTGACAACAGTAATGTGATTTGGGAGTGTGTGTGATTTCTTTCTTTCTTCATGGAATTTACTAGAGGTTCAATGCACGAAATTCGTGCAAGTGGCTCAGCCCTTGCAGCCCTGGCTTTGTTGTTCTGCTATTTGGTCTAATTAACATATTAGTTCTTTATTTTATAAGATTGGGGTGACATTGGTCCACAAAACCAAACAGGTTTCAAGTGTACGACTCTACAAAACATCTGCTCCCTGCCTTGTGCGCCCACCGCCCCAAGCAAAATGCTGAGCAGAACTCAGACAAGAAGCTGAGCCTGACATGAGTGTCCTGCCTCTCTTCATATAGACCCACCATCTGAAAACACGTGATTTCCTGGGGCAGCCCATGCAGGCGGGAAGGCAGAGATCCGAGGACCATGGGAGCCCCTGGGAAAGGTGCTGGTGAGAGAGGAAAGGGAGCCAGCGAGGGGCACACAGCAGATTGCGTCATGCGTGGTCCTGTTCTGAGGCTTAGACCCGTTACACCCGTTCACCTTGGGAGAACGCTAGCTTGAACTCCTAGAAGGATGAGGCCTGCTGGCATCTGAACAGAAAAGAGGTGCAAAGAAGCTGCAGAGAGACATCCACCCGCCCCTGCTTGTTGGATCCTGCAGAGGCAAAGAAAGCAGCCTGGGAGCCAGCAGATTCCAGGAAACTGTCACCAGGAGGAACGGCCCTCCCCAGGGCAGCACATTCACATCCCACACCCCACAACCCAGCAGGGCCACAGTGACACCTCGCCAGGGAGCCACTGAGCGGACCCGCAGCTGAGAGAGTCGCCAGGCTGCCTGTGGGTCGCCAGCCCTCCTTTCTCTCTCCCAATTCCCCATGTTGCTCAGGTGGAAGCAACTCCCCACTCAGCAGCTGTGGATGCGCTCCCTATTCAGAAGCTGTGAGCTCGCTGATCTTGCCATCTTTGAGGAATGACCTGCTCATAACCCCGTTGTCACCCTGCTGGCTTTCCAGGGTAACCCCAAGTGACTGCCATGGAGGCAGAGACATGCTGGCTGGTACACAGGGAAAGTCCTGGTGGAGAAGGCTTGAAGCGAACCTTCCGGGACAATGGTGTTATTTCTGGTTAATTGCTATGGATACCTGAATTGTTCTTCAGAAGAGAAGGAATCTCTTGGCTGGTTCTGTTGGAGGAGAAGGAACAGGGGCGCGATGTAAAATACTTAGTTCCAAAGACTGCCTTGACCTTCACATCTTACACAATTTCTTGCTCAAGGTCACAGTGTGAGGACTTGATAAATGTTTGGTCAAGTAAACCCGTGAAACCAGAGGACGTTCACACATAAACAACCCGTATGGTGAGTAAAATACAAAGATTTAAAACTTCAAGGTTAAAAGCCACTCTTCCAGCTGTGTGCTCTCTCTCCACTGTGTGCTCTCTCTCCACTGTGTGCTCTCTCCTCCAGCTGTGTGCTCTCTCTCCACTGTGTGCTCTCTCTCCACTGTGTGCTCTCTCTCCACTGTGTGCTCTCTCCTCCAGCTGTGTGCTCTCTCCTCCAGCTCTGTGGTCTCTCTCTAGATGTGTGCTCTCTCTTCCAGATGAGTACTCTCTCTCCAGCTGTGTGCTCTCTCTTCCAGCTGTGTTCTCTCTCTTCCAGCTCTGTGGTCTCTCTCTAGATGTGTGCTCTCTCCTCCAGCTGTGTGCTCTCTCCTCCAGCTGTGTGCTCTCTCTTCCAGCTCTGTGGTCTCTCTCTAGATGTGTGCTCTCTCTTCCAGATGAGTACTCTCTCTCCAGCTGTGTGCTCTCTCTTCCAGCTGTGTGCTCTCTCTTCCAGATGTGTGCTCTCTCTTCCAGCTGTGTATTCTCTCTTCCAGATGTGTGGTCTCTCTTCCAGCTGTGTATTCTCTCTTCCAGATGTGTGCTCTACCTTCCAGCTGTCTGCTCTCTTCCTGCTGTGTGCTCTCTCTTCCCACTCTGTCCTCTCTTCCCACTGTGGGCTCTCTGTTCCAGCTGTGTGCTCTCTCTTCCAGGTGTGTGCTTTATCTCCTGGATCCAAGTCCCCTTTCACTCAGCCATTGTGGACATTCCTCCTCCTTCATCTGGTCTTCACTGAGCTATTTTTTACTTCACAAAACCCTTTCACACCTCCCCTCTCTGCCACCACCTTCCTCGGGATTTATCATCTTGAGGCCGGAAGAGGATTTGTTTTAGTAATTCTATCCTACGCTACTACCAGTTATCTTTGTCAAATAAAACTAGATCATATTCTCTTGCTTTAGGAACCTTCTAGGAATCAAACATTTTCAGAATAAAGTCTTCATTCCTTAGAGGATTTGCCAGTCGCACCCCCGCTGCTTTTCCTGTGTCCCCTGTGCCAGCGCCCTGGGCTCCGGCTGCTCTCAGAGGCATCTCATCCAGGCGCTCGTGTGCCTTAGCTTCCCTCTCCCCGATTCCTTTTCCTCTTGGCTGCATATCTTCTATGATCCTCTACAGTCCTTCCTGGTCTCACACGTGGTCCCACTCACCCCACCCCACTCTGCCTCGGTCCTCAGTGTGGGGCTGGAGTACGTTACCCTGCCCTTTGGGGGGCTGCAGAGGGACACAGTCCTCTGAGGTAGTGTTGTCCCCACCGTTTAGTGCTTGGGCAGCTCCCAGCGTGGAAAGAACAGATTTGTCATGTGCATTCCGTAGGGAGGAAGGGAAGGGTCAGCAAAGCGAGGCGAGGAGGGCAGCACAGAGCGGGCTCTGCCCACTCTCCCGAGCTCCCTGGCACCATGTTGCAGCTGAGAGCCTCCTCCAGCAGCAGCCACAGAGGAAAGAGTCCCCGTCTCCACGGGAGCCAGGTGACCGACCAGCCGGGCAGGACGGGTGACTCCTTGGAGAAGACTTTACCTTTTTGTAAAAGGGATGAAGGGCCTCCAGAAGGAAAGCTCAGAATTAAGGGCACACAGCCCCCAACTCTGTTCTCTTATTTTATAGTGTACCCCAACTCTAATAAACAAACAAACAGAAAACAAATAGCACATATACACGTGATGCCATCAGCAACCACTAGGGGCGATGCAATGCAGAGTGCTTCTCCCTCCCCCAGGGGCCCAGGCCCTCTCCCGGAAGCTGTCACCTCCTAAAATATCCACCTGATGTAAGAATAAGTGAGAGCCAGCACATTTCCTGAATGGAGGAAGCACGTTAGAAGCCCTCAGCACCAGCCCCTGGCTGCACTCCGCGTGAGCCACAGGCCACGTCCTCCCTGTGCTCGGGACTGGACCTGGGGCTGGGCCTCTGCTAGTTCTGCCCTCTCGCTGCTGAGAGGCCCGCGGTTGTCTGTCTCAGGCTAGTAAAGCAGGTCACGCATATGCCATGGTCACATACTCTAATATCTGCGACATAAACTCACAAAAGAAAAAACTAGGGGTCAAAAGATATGAAAGTACAAAAATTTTGTGTGTTTTTTTTCCATGAATGTTCTGTGCATGGCAACCCCCAAAGCAAGAAGGCCCCTCACAGGGCGCTCGGGGGCTCTGCGGGGAGTAGGGGATTCCGACATGGGAGCTGGAGGGACAGATGGCCCTGCACACAGGGACCCGCTCTGTGCCCGCAGGACATGGGACTCAGGGTGCTTTGACATTTTCAAACCTGCTGTTCCCATACTAACCCTTAGCATGGCATGCAAGGCCCTTTACGAGCTGGCACATCATGCAATGAGATGA
>PVJC01032954.1:0-19630 GCA_004026665.1 Murina feae
TTTTTTATTACATAAAGTTTTACAAAGATTAGTACATATATCTCTTTTTTCCCCCTGCCTTTCCCCCAGCCTCCCCTACCCCCCAGTGTTTTGTGTCCATTAGTTATGCTTAAATGCATGCACCAAAGTCCCTTGGCTGATCTGTTACTCCCCCCGCCCCAATGTTCCTGTCCTTGTTGCTGTAATTATTTTGATCCCTCATATTTCAAATCATTGACTTGATTCTTGGGATCCTCTAGTCTACTATTGGATCTCTGTATATTATTATTTATTTCAGTCAGTTTATGCCTTATTTCTGACTGGTCCTTTTCCTTTTTTTTTTTTTTTTTGACATTCTCACTAAGATCCTTTAAGATCTCACTAAGTTCCTCGGAGGTTTCTATAAGATTCTTGAGTAACCTTATAACTGTGGTTTAGAAATCTATATCCAGTAGTTTGCTTTCTTCCATTTCATTCATAGTGACATGTTTCTTTGTCTCTGCATTTTGGCTGCTTTCTTGTGTTTGTTTTTATGTACTGGATATCTGCTAAGTCTCCTTGAGTTGATAGAGTGGCCTTGTTTGGTAGGTGTCCTATAAGGCCCAGTGGCTCAGCCTCCCCAATCATCTGAGGTGGACACTCTTGGTGCACCCCTTTGTGGGCTCTTTTCACAGTCTTGTTGTAGTTAAGCCTTGATTGCTGTTGGTATCACTGGGAGGAATTGACCTCCAGGCCAATTGGCTGTGGGGACCAAGTGAGACTACAGTGGGAGAGCTTCTGTGCAGGAGACATCCTTATGGAGCAGGACTTCAGTGGGGCTTCAGTGCTTCAGTGGGGTTTTGGTGCTCACTGTGTCACTTATGGATGTGATGAGATGTAATCTGGTATGGTGTCACACTGACCACTAGGTACACTGGCTCTTGGATCTCCAAGGAAGTGCAAAGTCAGCCACTGGCTGGGGCCACCCAGCAGGAGCTACAGAGAGATCTGCAGATTCCTCCTCTTTGTATGGGGTTTGGAAGTGCCCAGACAAGGCCCAGCTGTGAAGCAAGGTAGGCTGGTCCTGGGCTGACCTTGGGCCTTTTATTGATAGCTTTTGGGCTCCCTGACCCAGCTGGATCTTGTTTGACATGTGCAAAGCTGCTGCTCACAGGTTGGGTGGGGTTGTAATTTGGGTGGGACGGGGTTTCAAGAAATCTCCAGGATGGAGCAAACAGAAATGGCTGCCAGTCAGCCCTGCACCAGAGAGGTCCCACCACGGGAACAATGACCTCTGCAAGCACCTCCATCTGGAAGAAAGCGCCCCTGGGTTCCTGTCCCAATTACAGACAGTCCAGTTTCTCCCTGTATGTGTCTGGGTCCCCCAGAGCCACATCCTGGCACTGGAGCTCAGAGTAAGTGGGAGCTTGTAAATTCAGTTCACAGTGCCAGCCTTTGAAGAGGAGCAGCTGAGTCTCCAGCAGCTTGTGTGTCACTCAGCCCCAATCTGCACTGGTCTTTACAGTCTGTAGTTCTTATTGCCTGTAGGGACTTCTTTCCCCAGATCTGGGCTCTGGGCTTGGGGTCTGGTGTGGGGCTGGGACTCCTTGCTCCTCCAGGCAGCATCCACAGAGACAATCTCCCTCCTGATTAAAAAAGAGGCAAACCTGGGTGCCAGACCAGCCTGTTCCACACCTCTGTACCTCCTACCAGTCTCAGTGTGCTTTCTTCTTTACCACTCTAGTTGCAATACTTCCACTCAGCCAGCTTTCCCTTGGTTCTGGATGATAGTTGTTCTGTATTTTAGTTGTAATTTTGATGTGGTTGTGGGAGGCAGCAAGTCTGTTTACCTATGCTGCCATCTTGGTTCCTTGATATTATACTTTTTATCCTTATTTTAGTTTACTCTTTCAACTTATTAAAAAGAAAGTTTGCTATAAAACAGTATGCTGTGTTATTCTGGCAGGAGCCTCACACATCATGTTTACCGTGTCTCTTGATTACATCAGTTTCTCTTGTGCTTGACTTAATCTCATGTTGTTTTGTTCATTACAACCCCTGAGTGTACAAAATCTGCTGCTAATGTTTCCAGTAAGAGGCCACATCAAGTGATTGACCCGAAAACCAAATTAAAAGTGATTAAGCACTACAAAGTTGGAAAACCTGTGATGATTATTCCTTGCCAGTCAGGCATTTCTCATTCCACCATAGCTGAGATCTTGAAGAACAAGAAAAAAATGATGGAAGCTGTCAATGGATCCTCTTCATTGAAGGTAATGTCACTAACATAAATTCAAGAAGGGTCTATATCAAACATGAAGAAACTTCTAATGACCTGAATTGAAGACCAGCCACAGAAGCATGTTCCTCTTAGTACAATGATGACCACAGCCAAAGCAAAAAGTTTGTGATATTTAAAGAAAAGACTGGACCCAACTCTAATTTACTGCTGAATTTACTGCTAGCTCAGGGTGCTTAGAGGAGTCCAGAACCGTTACTCGTTACATAATGTGAAAATGAGTGGGGAGTCTGAGAGTGCTGATGTGAAGGCAACTGAGGAATTTTTGAAAACCCTAGATATGCTGATTGTGGAGGAAAGTTACTTGCCAGAGCAATTATTCAATATGGATGAAATCTCCCTATGCTGGAAATAGATGCTGGACTTTCTTTTTCTCTTAAGGACTTTCATCCATAGAAGGAGGCCAAAGCAATGCCAGATTTCAAGGCTTTTAAGGACAGGATAATAGTCTTGCTTAAGGGCAATGTTACATAAAGCCTATAAATTGAAACCCTTTGTGATATGCGAAAGTGAGAACCCTACAGCCTTCAAGCACATCAATAAGCACATGCTGCCAGTGTCTTACAGGACCAATTAAGAAGTCATGGATGGCCCAGCACCTCTTCCAAGATGATGTCCTGAATTGCTATGTCAGCAAATTGAAGAGGTACTGTTTGGAGAATAATATACCTTTCAGGATTTTGCTTATTGTTGATAATGCTCACAGAAGTCTTTTTTACGGGTGATCTTCATCCCATGTCAAAGTGATGTTTCTCCCTCCAGATAACACCTCTTTTATCTATAGTAGCTTTTAAAGCTTATTACCTGAGGAGGACCTTTGCCTAGGCTATTGCTGTGACTGAGGAAGATACTGATGCAATTCTGGAAGGGTTACAACATCTATGACTACATCGAGAACCTTGCTTAGGCTTTGGCAGATGTCACCAAGGAGTGTGTTGAAGAGCATGTGGAAGAAGATGCTCAAGAGGTTCATCGGTAACTTCAAAGAATTTGCAAAGGATGAAGAGATTGAAAACATCAACAATACTGTAGTTGACATGGCAAACAACCTTAACCTAGGTGTGGATGAGGATGACATTGAGGAGCTCCTAGAGGTGGTTCCTAAGGAGCTGACTAATGAAGAGTTGTTGGAACTGGAAGAAGAGACATGAATTTACACTGACAATATTCACAGTAAATATATTTATATCATGCAGCATACGAGAGACCCACAGAAGGGTCTGTCTACCTGGGTTCTTATACCAAAACACCCCCAATATCTGACAGATTTATTTGAATAATGCGTTAAGAAGCTGTGGTCAAATTATTAGTGTTTTTTTAAAATAAAAAACATGGGATTTTTTCTGAGTCCTATATTTTGTTGTCATCACAAATATATTCATTGTTTTGCTCATTAATTCAGAAAGTATTTATTTGTTGTTGGCTAAGTGATAGGCATTGTTTTAGATGCAGCAGAAACATCTGAGGCTGGTTTTATTCTTTTGTAGTTAACCTGTTCTGTCCAACATGGATACTTTTGTATGTGTCCAAAAATGGAGTACTTTACATCACCTTTTCCTGTTATATCATGAGCCCTTCCAATTTGTCAGTCTTTATGGTCTGCGCTGCCCTGGCAAAATATCAGTGTCAATGGAGCTGGGAGGGTTGTTGGGAGCACCCCAGGCAAAGATGCCAGACATACTATTTCCACTCAACATTCAGCAGTTTTTCAATGCTTGTTATATTGTCATATGCCTTTGAATGCTGCCATAGTGTTTAAATCGTTGGTTTTATTAATTTTGTTCAGCTTTCTGGTTGCATTTTGGGGAGACGATTTGCCCAGTTCCTCACTCAGCTGTGACCAGAGTCTGTGAGTGGGAAAGTTTTGAGACACTGCTCCTTTACAAAATTATTTTTCCCCTTCCAAAATCCAGGGTGATCTCTTCAAGTTTTCCACCAATAGCTGAGAGCACAAGGAATCTACCTGTACATAAAGTGTAACTAGAGTTAACCTATTTTGCAAAGTATGCAGAGTTTTCACAGACATGCTAAGTAACTATCAGCAATTATGCTACAGAGGTATTTAAAATGCAGTGGGCACAGTCTTTGTTATTAAGACCCTTCCTTGAGTAGTTGCTTAGAGTAAGTACAACTGAGATGTCAGTGGGAATTTCTCTGAAGAAACTGAAGATATATGTTGCCTGTAGAATGTCATAGATGTTAAACTAGACTGTGATATGAATAAAGATCAGTGGATAACAAATAGAACAAGGATAGACACAAATCAGCACACATTTCCTTCAGTTCCTCCTAGTAGCTTTTTCTAGGTTCCAACAAGTCTGGATTGGAGTTAATACCACAGCAACACTTGGTGATAATTCTCTCATACATTTATTATATCTCATATATGTCTGTCTATTTTATAAAATGAGTATGGGTTACATACAAATATACTACAGATACTATTGATTAAATATCCCAGACATAGTAAGAATACATGTTAAATTGCAAATTTTTATTCAGTAGAGATACAAATAATTTCTGTCCTGTGGAAAAGACAACTCCACAGCTTATAGTTTAGTGCTGTGCAGACAATTACTGGTTTTGTATTTAAGCTACCCATCTTACCCTAACTTTCTTTATTGAGTTGCCTACAAATAGTTATCTTCTTAAACATTCTTTGAATTGGTCTTAACATTTAATTGATTCCTTCATTAATTTTGAATAAAATTTCTGACATGAGAGTTACCATTTTAAATGATTGAAAATGATACTTTAGCAATATATTTGTACATGTGTAGAGAGAGGGAGAAAGGGGCAGGGGTGACAGAGATCATATTGTTTAGCACATTGTGAGTAATTATTTCCATGTGGTGGGTTCCATTATAATTTTTTCATTTTAAGACCCAGGGTTAGGAGAAATCTTTTAGATACAGTTGATTCATATGCATTGATAAATGAATGAATGCATAACAATAGATTGCATTGGAGAGATCATTTTATATAGTTATCATGTGAATATTATTGTATATCTAGCTTTGGGGAAGATTTCTTCTTTGCTGAAGGTTTGCAACTAAGATAATTTACTCATTGACTTTTCCTTAAATCAGATTCATATAGTTCTTGTGTAGGTTCCTGGCATCTAGGATGATTCCATGGGGACTAGACTCATATCTCAGAAATGTAAGATGGCATATCTTGGTCTGCTTTAGAGAAAGATGAACACAGTAGGGGCAATACAGCTACTGACTTCATTCAAGTAATACTTGTAAACAATTTTTGTCTTTTTATCTGCTTGTGAGGTTTCTTATCTTTTCTCTTCCGGAAGGAAATATTATTCTGCAACTGAAAAAGCCATAAGCCTAAAAATAACCTTTTTCGACCTACGTTTGTGGCTATGATATGCAGTCTTACATATCAGAATACTTCCTGCTTAAAATAGCACACTGGAAAAAGAATGACGAATGCTTTTTCAAATTGAATATAAAGTGACTAAAGGAATTAATCTATATGCTTGTTTGTATCTTAATTCCCTCTTTGTAATAAATAATGTTTTCCAGTTCATGTTTTTAACTTGCACTTCACTGAGAAAATTATCCAAAACTTGGAAACCCTCAAGTTCAACAAATCTTGGTAAAAGAGATTAGGAGCTATTCTTTCGGTGAATTTCTGGGCTTGACTTTTATTGTCTAGGCTATCTTACATCTCTGCAGGGGCAGAAACTAATTTGTAAATTTATATATAGAAGAAATGCAAATAATTTGTGTCCAATGGAAGAGATAATTCTATTGTGGAGTTTCCAGATTTAGCAAATAAAAAAGCATGCAATATTTGAGACATACTTATACTAAAAAGTATTCACTGTTCATTTGAAAGTCACATTGAACTTTGCTTCCTATATTTTGTCTAGTGATTCTTCCTCCAGAAGTTCCAGTTTATGTCCAGGTACATTATTAAACAGTTTGTGTCTAACTCAGCAATCTTATTATAGCATAGCTTTTTAATACCTACTTTCACAAATGTTCTTTATACTAGTTTGATTATCTTACTGGTTTCCTAATTAATTGAGTTACAGGAAACATTTGGCACATATTCATTGATGAGTTCAGATTTGGTCTTTTGGAAAATTATGCTTTAACAGTTTTGTAGTCCAGCCACTTAGATGCTCACATAACCTCACCCCATGGAGCCAAGTCAACTGTATGGCTCTGGGACTGTGCTTCCTGAGTGGTGTCACATCGGTCAAGTCTTTTTTTTTCTTTATTGATTAAGGTATTACATATGTGTCCTTATCGCCCCCATGCTCCCCCCCAATCCCAAACCTGTTCCTGCCCTCACTCCCCTAGTGTCTACGTCCATTGTGAACAAAAACAGATCCAGAGACGATCAAGTCTTTTCTTGACTCTGTTAGAGCTTTAGATTTAAAGTTTATTCTCTATTTTTGTTTATTTATTTTGGTTTTTGCTTTCTTTGTTTCCCCTACTGATTTATTTTTAAAAAATTTTTGTTTCTGGTTCATGTATGGCCAATAGGTTATTCTCGTTGGTGGCAGTAATAATTGGAACTTTATTTTTATCATTTGACCATTTGGTAATTTCTGTGAGATGAATGATGAGTAACTATTTTTCTGTTGGAAATAAGTGCTTATGTAAGTTGAAATCCCCAAGTACACAGGGAATCAAGAAATTGAACTTCTAACATTTTAGAAATTATTGGGTTAGAAATGCTTGAACGATCCATGTTCATATAATAAAGATTAATCTTCTGACATGTTAGACTGAATTAATAATTTTGGTTTAAAAGTAAAAGTTATGTATCTTTCTTTTTTTAATGGCTATATAATATCTGTTATTAAATCTATTTATTGTTGACATTATTGCAGGTGTCCCCTTTCCCTCCCCCTTTGCCCACCTCCATCCACCCCATCTCCCCCTTGGCCTTTACCAAATCATTATCCATGTCCATGGGGTAGGCACATATGTTGTTTAGCTAATCCCTTCACCTTCTTCATCCAGTAACCCCCCTCCTTTCAGGCACTGGACATTCTATTCCATGTATCCATGCTTCTGGTTCTATTTTATTTGTCAGGTTATACAGTTCATTAGATTCCACATAATAGTGAGATCATATTATATTTGTCTTTCTCTGACTGGCTTATTTCACTTAGCATAATACTCTCCAGGTTCCTTCATGCTATTGCAAAGGGTAAAAAATTCTTCTTTTTGCATAGCTGCATAGTAGTCCATGGAGTAAATGTACTACAGCTTTTATATCCACTCATCTGATGGTGTGCACTTGGGCTGTTTATAGGTTTTGGCTATTGCAAATGATGCTGCTATAAATATAGGGGTGCATGTATTCTTTGTTACTGGTGCTTCAGGATTCTTAGGATATATTCTCAGAAGTGGGATTTCTGGGTCAAAAGACAGTTCCATTTTTTTAGTAAACTCCATTCTGTTATCCACAGTGGCTCCACCGGTCTGCATTTCCATCAAAAGTGAACTAGGGTTCCCTTTTCTCCACATCCTCACAATTACTTATTATTTGTTGATTTATTGATAGTAGCTATTCTGACAGTTGTGAGGTGATATCTCATTGAGTTTATCTAAATGTGGTATAATGTGTGGACATTTTATGACTTTAATAAGATTTTATTTGTTTTCTTTCATAAAAAGAATAATTATTCTGAACTTTCCAACTATAAATATTGGTTTAATATTCAAATCAGCTTACATATGCTTACATAATTTTTTGAAAATTTTGTGTTTAACAACTAAATTATTTTCATTCTGACTGACTTTTTCTATTAACAATAATTATGTTTTATAATTTGAAGCTTGAGCATAATTTTAAACATCCTTAATTAATTTAAACATTTAGACTAATGTTAAATTAATTTATAGGTAATAAATACCAAGAAAATTTGAAAGAATGAATGCTGAAAATTTGATTACAAAGTTTATATGCTTTTATTTAGCAAGTGGAGGCCCGGTGCACAAAAACTTGTGACTTGGGGGAGGGTGGTCCCTCAGCCCAGCCTGTGCCCTCTTGCAGTCTGGGACCCTGATCAGGCCTAAGCTGGCAGTAAGGCATCCCTCTGGCAGCCCGGGAGCTCTCAGGGGATGTCCACTTGCCAGCAGGGAGCAGGCCTAAGCTGCAGTCAGACATCCTTAGTGCTGCTGAGGAGGCAGGAGAGGCTCCCACCACCACCACTGCACTGGCAGCCATCAGCCTGGCTTGTGGCTGAGCAAAGATCCCCCTGTGGGAGCACACTGACCACAAGGGGCAGCTCCTGCATTGAGCATTTGTCCCCTGGTGGTCAGTGTGTGTCATAGTTACCAGTCATTCCCAGTGGTACTGCTGTTAGGGTCAATTTGCATATTACCCTTTTATTATATAGGATAGAGACCTGGTGCATGGGTGGGGGCCAGCTGGTTTCTTCTGAAGTGTGTCTTGGATCAGGGTGGGGGTACTTCTAGGGTGCCTGGCCAGCCTGGGTGAGGGGCAAATGGCTGTTTGCAGGCTGGTCACTGCTCATGCAGGGTAGGGATCCTGCTTGTGTGTCTGGGTGAGGGGCTGATGGCTGTTTGTAGTCTGGCCACAGGCCCTTCAGGGTGGGGGGTCCTGCTTGGGTGCCTGGCCAGCCTGAGTGAGGAGCAGATGGCTGTTTACAAGCTGGCCAAGCCCCACAGCAGGCACCCTCACCCCATGAGAGTGGGGCCATCTGGGTGAGGGGCTGATGGCTTTTTGCAGGCTGGCCATGGCCCTCACTGACCCAAGCTCCCAGAAAGACTGGCTGGAAGCAAGTATCTGGGATTTATTTATCTTCTATAATGGAAACTTTGTTGCCTTGAGCAGAGGCCACAGCCCACCAAGGCAGGCAGGAAGTTTAGCTTCCTCCATTCCCAGGGCAACCAAGCCTCCAGTTTGCTCTAGCTCTGTGGCTGCTGGCCACCATCTTGGCTGGGTTAATTTGCATAGTTGCTCTGATTGGCTGGTAGGTATGGCTTGGGATGTAGCGAAGTGACACAATTAGCATATTACTCTTTGATTAGATTAGATGTTTTCTTCTACAGTGTTCTACAGTAGCTGTATCTTTGAGTCATGTTGTGAGTGGCTGTAGAGATTTGTGTTATTTGTATTTATGGGCTTTGATAGTCTACTGAAATGCTTGCATGTGACAGAAAGTCCTCAAACATCTAGCGATTTTTATTTTCCTGTAAAAATACAAGTTAGATACTTTGATTATATGTGGTCCAGACTATACAAGGAACAATATGACAGAGAAGTACAAGTGCTTGTTTGCAGTTATAAATGTAATGTGTTTTTCTGCAAGGGGAGAACAGAATAGTTTTATCGTCTCCTGAATGGATGTAGAATGTATATAGAAACTTGAAAAATATTGCAAAAGAGAATTTTTATTTATCTTTGTGTTTATAATACTTATAAATACTGGGCTGAAAAGAAGCAGCAAAAATATATATTTTTCATTAAATGAATTGGGGTGATATTAGTTCATAAAATTAAATAGGTTTCAAGTGTACAGTTCTATGATACATCAAATTTGACACAGTTGGCTTGGTTTAGGTGGGCTTAATGATAAACAAAGCCTGTGAAACCTTTACTGCTAAATATCTTAATGGAAAGCTAGAATTTGACTTTCTCTCTACTAAAGTGAAAAATTTGTTTTAAAACTTTTAACGAGGGTGTTATTGCATGCTATTCTTTAGTTTCCTTATAATCTTCCCAGATAACAGAGTTTCCAAATCTCACCAGAATATTAATCTCTGATCTTTGTTGACTTGATTATATTTATTACTAGGAGCCTGGTTCACAAAAATTTGTGCACTCGGGGCAGGAGGGTCTCTCAGCCTGGCCTGTGCCCTCTCGCAGTCTGGGACCCCTCAGGGGATGTCCACCTGCTGGCATGCCTGGCCAGCCTGTGTGAGGGGCTGATGGCTGTTTTCAGGCAGGCCAAGCCCCCCAGGGGGGACCCTCACACCATGGAGGTGTGGCCAGCCTGGGTGAGGGGCTGAGGGCCGTTTTCAGGCTGGCCACATCTCCTTCAGGGTTCGGGTCCCTACTGGGGTGCCTGGGCAGCCTGAGTGAGGGGCTGAGGGCCGTTTTCAGGCTGCCCACAGCTCCCATTGACCCAATGTCCCAGCGAGGCTGGCTGGAATCAGGTTTCTGGGGTTTATTTTTCTTCTATATTTGAAACTTTGTTGCCTCACAAAGCCTCCTGTTTGCTTCAGCGCCATGGCATTTCCTTCAGGAGAGGCCTGGCTGGCCTAGGCAGGCAGTTTCAACTCCAACACTGGTGCAACAGAAGCCTCCTATTTGTTCTAGCTCCATGGCTGCCCGCCGCCATCTTGGCTGGGTTAATTTGCATACAGCTGCTCTGATTGGCTGGTGGGCGTGGTTTGGCTAATGGGCATGGCTTAGGTGTCTTGGAGTGATGGTTAATTTTCATATTACTCTCTTATTAGATTAGATTCTTATTTTGCATAATATGGCTTTTATGAAAGAGAAGAGGGAGAGAGGGGAGGAGTGGAAACAAACCAACTTAAAGATGGACTTGCATGGATAGGCAGTGATTACCAACCACAATGAGATTGAAACCCATCATCTACTTGATGATGTTCATTGCATTATGTTAGGCCTTTTGTCTTGTATTTATTAAAAACTTTTTTTGTAGTTTCATTTTAATTTTCAGTTAGAGTTTACATCCAGTGCTATTCTGTATTAGTTTCAGATGTACAGCAAAGTGGTTAGAAAATCATGTACTCATGTACTGTACAGAGTGATCTAAATTTTTTCAATTATGCCCTACAAAGATAAAAATCTACATTTAAAAAAAAATAAATTTTTTAGGATACCTTAAACACCCAAAACTATTTTTGAGATTTCCCAGATGGCTCCTGAAAAAGCACAAAGTTTTGCTATTTCAACTTATCAACTAAAGATGACAGAAATAGTTGGATTTTTGTTGATAAATCCATATTTCTTAATTAGCTCAACATTATTGTAAAAATTCCATGGGAATAATTTCCAAATCAGACGAGATTTTCAGCCTTCCTAAAGTTAAGGCTTTATAAGTAAATTTATATTAATATAAATATTCCAGAGATTGTAAGTTTTATGGCCAGACCCTGGAGACTTGTCAATGCCTTCATAGTCAACAATATAATATTAGCACCCTAGTAAGTTTGGCTCAGTGGATAGAGTGTTGGCCTGCAGATAAAGGGTCCCGGGTTTGATTATGATCAAGGGCACATGCCCAGGTTGTAGGCTCAATCCCAAGTGGGGATCATATAGGAGGCAGCCGATCAATGATTCCCTCTCATCATTGATTATATATATATATATATATATATATATATATATATATATATATATATATATAACATTGAGTTACCTTTTTTAATAAATAGTTCAATGTTACCTTCAGGGGAACCCAAATCAGACCTTGATAAGAATGGTTATTTACTATAAGCCAAGAGAATTTTACTTTTCTACATTCTCATGCTATGGGTTCCTGTGTTAAATTGACCACAACCATTAAATCTCATTATCTAAGAATGTTATCTTTTCCCCTGATGCTGTCATGAAAGCTTCACTATAGGATAGGTTTTAGTCTAAAATTTGTAAAGACAACAACCCCAAATAACCAGTCTCAGGTCTCTGTGGAAGGACTTTACTATTGACACTTCCGGTAATAAACTTTTGGGGAAGACTTAGAGCTGATAATGCTCAGACAACTTTCAAGCTGTATTATGGACTATTAAGAACTACAGGAATCATTTTAATCTGCAAGCAGATATATGCCATGAATGCCAACTGCTGATCAGAATTTTAAAAAATTAATGACATGAGACTAAATAAACTGATGATGAAAATATAAAACTATGATTATTTTTTGAATGGTGTTGATGTTTGGATTTTCCCCCCTGGTATATGAAGAAGCCTTTTTTTTTCTTAAGCTGTTCTTAACTCTAAATTTAGAATATCATGATTTTATAAAAGGAAAATATTTTAATGGTTTTTGGATCTCATTGGAGCCCATTCCCAATTAAAAAAAATTACTTAGACTTCTTCCTTTTCATGGAAGTATAATGTTTTACATAGGCTCAAAGAGAATCTACCTTCATTTTCCCAGATGTAATTGGATATATTAGATGTCCAACCAAGGCCATTCCATGCAATGAGTGTCCCATTTTAAAGTGATACTAATTTGATGAAGTATGAAATGCCACTATTAAATAACAATAATTTACAAGACTTCTTAAAACTCAGCAATAAGGAAATAAACAACCCAATTAGAAATGAGCCAAAGACCTGAACAGATCTCACTAAAGAAGATATACAGGACACATGTGTAATACCTTAATCAATAAAGAAATTTAAAAATAAACAAACAACAACAACAAAAGAAGAAGATGGTCTTGGCCAGCTTGGCTCAGTGGATAGAGCGTCAGCCTGCGGACTGAAGGGTCCCAGGCTCAATTCCGGTCAAGGGCATGTACCTTGGTTGTGGGCACATCCCCAGTGGGGGATGTGCAGGAGGCAGCTGATTGATGTTTCTCTCTCATTGATGTTTCTACCTCTCTATCCCTCCCTTCCTCTCTGTAAGAAATCAATAAAATGTTTTAAAAATTAAAAATAGAAGATGTACAGATGGCAAGTAAGCATGTGAAAAGATGTTTAACATTATATGCATTAGGGAGCTGCAAATTAATACAGGAGTGAGATACCACAACAACCTATTAGATGGCCAAAATTCAAAACACTGGCAACACCAAATGCTGGAAGCATGTGGAGCAGCAAGAACTTTCATTCATTGCTGGTTGGAATGCAAACCGGCACAGCCACTCTGGAAGACAGGAGTAAGCTTTTCATGAAACTAAACATACTCTTCCCATATGATCCAGAAATCAATCCTTGCTATTTTTTACCCAAAATGAACATATTACATGTTTAGTACCTTTACTAGTATTAAAGTCACTAGTTAGTTACTGCTAAGTTGCAACTTAGTCATTCAGCTCTGAAGTAAGATATTCATTTCACATCACTCCATCATCTCCGCAGACAACTTTATTTTTTTTAATATATTTTATTAATTTTTTACAGAGAGGAAGGGAGAGGGACAGAGATCCAGAAACATCGATGGGAGAGAAACATCGATCAGCTGCCTCCTGCACACCTCCCAACGGGGATGTGCCTGCAACCAAGGTACATGCCCTTGACCAGAATCACACCTGGGACCCTTGCGTCTGCAGGCCGATGCTCCATCCACTGAGCCAAACCAGTTAGGGCTCCACAGACAACTTTAGACTGCAATAGTTTACTGTTTGAGTGAAAACACTTCCATAAACAGAATCGCTATTAAATTTGTGGATATGGTAATCAATTGGTTTATTTTTAGAAACCATCTCTGTGAACAGTTTTAAAAATTAAAGTTAGACATTTGAGATGATTACAGAATAAAATCTCTTCTAATATTTCAACTTTATTGTTACTCTAACAGTATGAAAATATAAAAATTCAGAAGTTATGCCTAAGTTAGTTATTAGTAATGCCATTTTATTTTTTCCTAAGGGGTAAGATATCTCTTTGATATTATTGATATGAATGATTATATACAAAGACAGAAAAACTCAATTTATTTTAAGGCACAAATAATGTCAGTGTCAGAGCTAGTTTTCAAAGCAAATGGTTTAATGTTGTGATATGGTCAAGTGCTTTCATATGATTCTATAAAATGGATTGAAAGAATAAATCATTTCATTTGCCATTTACAGCTTAATTTAATGATACCACCATTCCCTTGATAAATTTTGTACAGAGAAAGGAATGAAGTCTAGCTGTTTGTATATTGAGAGTATAAATATGTTTGCATTAAACAAATAGGAATGGAGCTGATGTGTACTTGTATTCTGGTGAAATGATCTTTGCTCTCACAACAAAGGACTTCACTGATAACTAAGAATCAAGAGAAGGTTTTTATTCAAATGTCACATTTATTCAAAGAAGAAGAATATATACCTCTCTTGCTTTTATACTGCCTGAGCAGGCAGAAAACACTTCTAGCTTCCAGTTAAAATGATATCTATGATTATTGTCAGGGTACAGAAAAAGAAAACTTGAAATGCAGTTTTACTCTGCAGAAGGTGAGATAAATGCCTCTGCTCTCTCATGTATTACACCGTTATGTTTGTGAAATATCCCTCAACATTTCAAACTTCGACTGAGAAATTGTGATAGAAATAGAAAAAGGTAGGGCAATAAATAATTTAATGTTAATTAATTTATCCCTGTCGGCTTATGGGTTCTCTCAAATATTTGCAAAACTGTTGCTCCAACTTGCACTGTCTGCATCACAACCAAAATATCCACAAACGTAGCTACCTACAAAGAGAAACAGGAACATATCCCTCCTCTGCCAAATTTTGCCCTACAATTGCTTTAAGGTTTTAGAAGTCCTTAGGCAATTAGCACAGGCAAGTGCAAAAACAGAACCTCTTTATTGCATTGCTACCAAGTTTAGTGAACTCTACCTTGGAAATACCGAAAATCCCTGCAACTAAAACTACATTTAAATTGTGTTTAACTGAATGTTTCATTTTTTTAAATTGGCACCTTGTCTTATTTGGAGCAAAGCACCCCTGTCATCCTTACAGTTTAGGAAATTCTAACTCTGACATAAGCAGGGTTAACAAATTTTGAATGCCTAACTTCTAATTGGCTTCATCTGTGAAGCCAACAGATATTTATTGAGAGCCTATTATGACAAGCTCTTTTTTTGGAAACTGGTCTTGTTTATGTTCTTATCTTTGCCTTTCAAAATCATCATATCAAAATTTCGAACAGACTGTCAAACTACAGCGGGAAGGCCAGGGAGGGTTCAGGGGGCGGGACGGTTAAGAGATCAACTGAAGGACCTATATGCATGCATATAAGCATAACCAATGGACACAAGACACTGGGGGTAGGAGAGGCCAGGGGAAGGTCAAGGAGATATATGTACTACTCTTTGTAATACTTTCAGCAATAAAACAAAATTAAAAAAAATTCAAAACGCTAAAATTCTGAAAACCAATTATCTTGTTTACTTCTCAGCTCAAATTTTATCACCATAGGTTTTTAATGATAGGGAATCCTCCTCCTCCTTGTTTTTTATTATAAGCCTGGACTTTCATAAGCGAAGTACTCATCAATTAGCTTATCTAGAATCCCATCCAGTTTTTCTTGGAGCTACAATATTGAAAGTTAGCTTACACTAATAGCAAACATATTACCTGGGAGGAATAGCATGTTAAGCCCCATAATTATTACATCTTAGTAGGAATTAGCTACTAAATCCCTGAAAAAAATTCCTAAGAAAATGAAACAGAGGCAAATAATGTTTGCTGGGGGGGTGAAGAGATTCCATACTTTCTCTGTTGAGTAGTACTTCTCAGAAAGATCCAGGCTGGGAGGTGTTCTGTTTCTAAGAGCAAAGCCAAAATTGCATAAAAGAATAAAATACTTTAAAAATCACAAAATTAAGCTATTCACAAATAACCATCCTATATAATAAAAGGCCAATATGCAAATTGACTACACTGTGGAATGAATGGTCAGTATGACGTGCACTGATCACCAGGAGGCAGATGTTCAATGCAGGAGCTGCCCCCTGGTGATCAGTGCACTCCCACAGGGTGAGCACCGCTCAACCAGAAGCCAGGCTCACCAGCAGGCTCATGACTGGTGAGTGCAGCTGCAGTGGTGGAAGCCTCTTCCACTTCCATGGCAGTGCTAAGGACCCCTCGGGGGATGTCCACTGCCAAAGGGTCCTGGAATAGGCTGAGGGACCTCCCCCTTCCACCCCCCACTGCACGAATGTCATGCACTGGGCCTCTAGTCATTAATATTAGGTTAGATATCATTATAGATATCTTTGTATGCACATAGCAGAATGATATAAAATATTTGTATTAGGCAAGGTTCAATCAAAGAATCAGAATTTCTGAGCTATGAAGTAGAAGTTTTATTATAGAAACTAGGGGCCTGTGCACAAAAATTTGTGCATTCCGGTGGGCGGGGGTAGGTCCCTTAACCTGGTCTGCACCCTCTCCAATCAGGGAACCCTCAGGGCTGCTGGCTCTTAACCGCTCACCTGCCTGCTGGCCTGATCCCCCTAACTGCTCTCTGCCTGCCTGATAACCTGTAACTGCCTCTGCTTCATCCCTGCCACCATGGCTTTGTCCGGAAGGACATCTGGAAGGTCATCTGGAAGATGTTCAGGCTAATTAGCATATTATCTTTTTATTAGTGTAGATTAGACCTTGCACAGTTGTGGGGGTAAAGAAGAGGAGTGGAAAATCAAAGGAGCAATTGCCAACCAATCTGAAAAGCCAAGCAGGTCCAGTTAAGTGGGAAGCTGTCTTTGTGTAGCTTCCTCATCAATGGTCTGGCACCAAGTATCTGCTGGTGAGTTCAGGGTTGCTATTGATGAGTAGGAAGAACTGGATACAGTTTCAAGGACAAGCTATAAAACCACTCAGAACCTTTGTCTCTATCACTACATCTAATCACCATCACCTTCAGATAACAATGCCTTTAGCATCACTTCTGTCTTTTAAATATTGAACAAACTCCAATTTGGACAACTAGAACCCAGAATGTATAGGGAAGGAATTCTGGTAAATGTCTGTCCAATTTAGCCAAGTTGAACAGCATAAACTACGACAAAGTAATTTATAAATTAGAATCTACTCTAATAAAAGTAATATGCAAATTAACCATCACTCTGAGACACCTAAGCCATGCCCCCCAGACAAGTCACGCCCACCAGCCAATCAGAGCAACTGTATGAAAATTAACCCAGCCAAGATGGCAGCCAGCAGCCACAGAGCTAAGCAAACTGGAGGCTTCTGTTTGGAGGAAACTGCCTGCCTTGGCCGCCTGGGCCTCTGCTCAAGGCAACAAAGTTTCAATTATAGAAGCCATGGTGCTGAAGCAAACAGGAGGCTTTATTGCTTGCCTAGGCCTCCGCTCAAGGCAACAAGGTTGCAATTATATAAGATAAATAAACCCCAGAAAGCTGATTCCAGCCAGCCTCTCTGGGACCTTGGGTCAATGGGCAGCCTGAAAATGGCCCTCAGCCCCTCAGCTGGCCAGATACTCCAGTAGGTACCCAGACCCTGAAGGGACTGTGGGCAGCCTGAAAATGGCCCTCAGCCCCTCACCCAGGCTGCCCAGGCACCCCAGTAGGGACCTGAACCCTGAAGGGGATGTGAGCAGCCTGAAAACAGCCATTAGCCCCTCACCCAGGCTGGCTAGGCACATCAGCAGGTGGACATCCCCCAAGGGGTCCCAGATTGCGAGAGGGCACAGGCCAGGCTGAGGGACTCCCCCTGAGTGCACAAATTTTTGTGCACCAGGCTCCTAGTTATACTATAAATGTAATTTTAGAGTGAAGTATTCAATTTTATTTTTATTAAACAGAAGAAAAAGAAACTAAAGGAATTCAGGTAAGTGTTTCTTCACTGCACTTTATTACAATATAGCTGATTTTCTAAATTATCATTTTAGGTATTAAATACATTTTGAACACTTTTAAGGGGTTGGAGTTATGATTTTTCATTGAAAAATATTAATTACATTTAGGCAAACTTGATTAAATTTGTATCATGACAACAAGAGATAATTTATCTTACATTTCTTCCTGTGACATCCTCATTTTGTGCTTTTTAAGTTAAATTTAAATTTTTGTTAAAGCTTATAACAGTTTTATTTTGTACAGTACCATTAATTTTGGCATCTGCTAAGTATTATTCTATACTTACATGAATGTAATGCCCATGACCTATACTCTTGCCATGACCATTTTTGTTCCCAGTATTCTCTTGTCTGGATGTTTTCAACTAGTTCTTTCATGAAAGGCTTATAATATTGCATATATCTGTCCGATTTGAGTATTAGTGCTTGCTTGCCTTTATATTTGTAAAACTTCTTGACTTACCATAATGTTCTTAGAACATAATTTATTTTTCTAAAACTTATATACATATATGCATAACCAATGAACACACATAATAGTGTAGTGAAGGCCTGGGGTGGAGCAGGGGTTGGGAAGAGGGGAGCAAGGGAGGGTGAATTAGGGGACATCTGTAATACAGTCAACAATAAAAACTAAAATAAAATGTGTATCCATGGCCCCATTTTCTTCTGGCATTAAAGATACTTGTGGATAAATCTGAGAACAGTATGTGTTCTTCCCTGTGGATGAGGTGTTTTTTCCAGACAGTTAAGAATTCTTTATTTACAGTTAAAGTTAAGTAATTTTACTAGAATTTGAACATTTAGTACTTTCCTAGAACATTTCTTATACCTTTAATCTAGGTCCAAATTTTTTTTACAATCCAGAGAAATTTTCTTAAATTAATAAATAACTGTATCTACTCTATTTGCCAAGATTTATGTCATTCATTTTCATAGACTTTATTTTTAGAAAAATTTTAGGTTCACAACAAAACTAAGCAGAAATAGATATTTCCTGGAGGAAAAAGAAAGAACAAAATAATAAAAGCAAAGAAATGAAAAGTAGAGATTTTCCATTACCCTACACACATACATACATACACACACACTTTACAATAGATGAGCCAACATTGACACAGTATTATCACCCTAAATCCAATTTATATTAGACTTCTCTCTTGGTGTTGTACATTCTATGGGTTTTGACAATTGTATAATGACATGTAGCCACTATTTTACTCTAATGCAGGATAATTTCACTGCCCTAAAAATTCTGTGCTCTATTACCACTGATTTTTTGTTATTGTTTTCATACTTTAGCCCTTTCTAGAATGTCATAAGGGTGGAACTGTATAGTATGCAGCCTTTTTAGATTGGCTTCTCTCATCAATATAATAAAAGCCTAAGTGACCGTTATGCCGGAATGACCAGAATGACCGGTCACTATAATGCTCACTGACCACCAGGGGTCAGAAGCTCAATGCAGGAGCTGCCCCCCTTGTGGTCAGTGCACTCCCACAGGGGGAGCGCCGGTCAGCCAGAAGCCAGGCTCATGGCTGGCAAGTGCAGTGGCAGTTGCTGGAGCCTCTCCCACCTCTGCAGCAGCACTAAGGAACAGCAAGCCAAGAGGTGAGGAGCAGGCCTAAGCCAGTAGGCAGACATTCCCTGAGTGCTCCCAGACTGTGAGAGGGTGCAGGCCGGGCTGAGAGACCTCCCCCTGCCCAGTGATGAATTTCATGTACTGGGCCTCTAGTTTAGTAATAAGTTTGTTGTTATATTTTTATGTATTTAAAGTTTTTTTTCTATCTTTTTATTCATCTTACCCATGTTTAGACATGTGGTGCAGAATTCCTTTTTTTTTTTTTTTTTTTT
>PVJC01032955.1:0-19629 GCA_004026665.1 Murina feae
AACCTGCGGCTGCCATCATGGCCTGGAACCGACCTCGGGTCACCGAGGCTAAGTTTCTGCCTGTGTCTATTTCCAGGCCGCAGCATGGGGGCCTGCTTGCTCCTCCCACCCTGCTCCTCAGGCGGGACCAGTTTGCCGTGGGCCTCCGCCATCTTGGCTGTGCTAATCTGCATACAGCCACTCTGATTGGCTGTAGGCGTCCCGAAGGGACGGTTAATTTTACTATTCCGCTTTTATTAGTTTAGATATCTTTTACAAATGAATATATTTAGATGGTACTGCTAACCTATACATGTATTTACATAATCATGTAAATATATCACTAATTTTTTGGGAATGGACATATACCTCCTTACATTCTGTCCCTTTAACAATGCTAGAAGTCACCTAAAATATTTGTGTGCCCTTATATCTGCTCTATCTCCATTTCTGCAAAAAAACGTCATATACCAATGTAAAATTAAATTTTTTGCGGGAAACGAGTAAAATCAGATCCACCAGGGAGACTGTCAATGGACATGAGGAAACATACATTGGCACCTCTAGCTGGAACCGGCAAAAATAAAAATGTTTTACGTCGTTGTCGTGTGTGCCGCTCATAAACTACACAGTGAAACGCGGTACATGTGCAAGTTTTGTAATGTACCCCTGCACAAAGGAAAGTGTTTTGAACGCTACCACACAGTGGCGGGAAAATGCTCACTTACAAAGTGTTAAAAAGAAAAGAAAAGGTGGTAACATGTCAATCAAGTATGTATATCAGTAACAGAAGATATTTAATTCTTCAACATCTCCACAACTAAATTCAAAGGATAATATACTACGTATTTATATGTGGCAGAGAAAACAAAAACAAAAACAGAGACCATTTAAATTCAAGTTCTGCAACCATGGCAATGTATATTACAACCTCATTTTCAGTTTACTGCTCTCCCTTTGAACTTGGCAGCTATATGCCTATCATTTCATTTACAATCAAAATAAAATAAAAGCTTTGTCTATAGATGCATGAATTAGAATTTGAACCACCCTGTAAACAGAGTTAAGTAGTTGGAAAAAATCAACCAATTCTGATACAAGTGAGCAATAGTAAATTCTAGTTGATATTTCAGATGATCCTGCAATTTGGAGTAGAGAAGGCAATTAAATAAAATGCTAATAGTTTCTCTGCATTGGTAGGATATATCTGCCATTTTATTATAATATCATTAGTGATACTTGTAAAAAACAGATCATCCAATTCTATACCTTGGTGTTCAAAGGGCCTCGGATGATTATATTCAGCCATGAAAGAAACAAATCTAATGAATGAACAAAGAAACTTTGACTCAGAGTCATGTTAATATTAATTTAAAGCAGGATGTCTCTCATCTGTTAGCCAGTGGTTTATTGCACAATTTCTAAAAACATTTTTTCATTTTAAATAAATTTTTTACAAAGATAACTTTTTAAATGGTAAGGGAATACTGGAATAAAAAGAATTAGAAGAAAATCAGCAACAATTGTTGAGTGTTGACTATTTGAATTTTACATTTTTAACACCCAGCTTCAATCAAAACTAGTTAACTGCATGAAAAGACAAAAATACTTTGGGCTCTGCATTTTAAAAGAAAATCCTTTGGCATATTTTATATTTTAAAACACTCTGGAGAGTCCCTTAAAATAATAACATCTAGAGCATAAGACTTTAAAGAGATATTAGAGATGATCTAAGCCAGCGGTTCTCAAACTGCTCTATATTAGAACCACAGGGGAGATTTTCAAGTTCCTGATGCCCAATCCAATTAAGCCAGAATCACTGGGAGTGCACTCAGCCCATCACGCTTCCTTAAAGCTCATTTGAAGATTCTAATTTATTAAAGTAGAAGGAAAACAAACAGGAGATGGTGAAGAAGGAATAAAGGAAGGGCGAAGAAAGAATGACAGGAAGGAAGTTTGTATTTTTCTGCCTTCAATTGATAGGAACAGAAGTGAAGGAAGATATTTACTTGACCAGCTTTGTTAATACACTATGAATTTTGAAAATATAGTTTGCAGGAAGCTGGAATTGGCAAATTAAAAATAAAAGCACCCAGTATATGAGGGAAAATAGAATAGGTATTACTTAATATTAAGAACATATATTGAATTCCTATAAAATAAGTCAATAAAATGTTATAAATTACCAGAAAATTCAACCATACCTTTTGACTACAGTGTTTTTACCTATGAAGAATATCCCTCTAGTCATTTAGTTAGTATTTACTGAAGCCCAGCTATGTGCCATTAAAAGTGATAATTGCTGCACAACTCTGGGGCTCATGGTGGACAATCACCTATTCTCTAGAGACTAACAAAAGACAAGTAACAGAGATAGCAAGATGGCAGCATAGGTAATCACCGTAAATGCAGCTGTGCACAACTATTTCAAAATAACCATAAAAAGAAAACACGGACACCATCCACACCCATAGGAAGGCTGGCTGAGTGAAAATTCTACAACTAGAAAGAGACTGAGACTCAGAGGAGTGGCGGAAGCAAAGTACAGAGGTACGGAGGCGCGTACACCAGGCTCGGGGAGAGGGCTGGTGCTGGAGGACGCAGTTCTTTTTCAAACAGGAGGGAACCACAAGCTTATGGTGGCTCTGAACTCCAGTTCCAGGCAAGTTTCTGGGGACCCAGACACACACCCAGAGAAGGGGGATTGACTGGCACTGGGAGGAAATCCACAGCGGGTTTCTCTCAGCGTTGCTTGCAGCAATTACCATGGGACACAGGGATCCAGTGTCTCTTAGCGCAGGGCTGAGAATCAGTGATAGCTATTTGCTCTGCCCTGCAGACTCCCTGAGACCCCGCCCCTCCCAAGCTGCGTCAGAGGCTTTTGCATATAAAAGGCTGAGTAGCCTAAGGTAAAGGCTAAATCAACACCTCCTTAAAGATACAAGAGCCACCCTCACCTCATGGCCAGAGTGGGACCATCCTAAATAAATCTCAGATCCATAAGGAATACACTCGGGGCAGACACAGTGAACACAAAAGCCTCACTGAAACAACTCTTGCCCCATAAGGGTGTCTCCAGCACAGAAGTTCTCCCACTGTAGACACAGCTGACTCTCATAACCAAGTGGCTTAGAGGTTAATTCCTCGCAGTGATCACCTAACTCAGAAAGGGAAGCAACCAAAATGCAGAGACAAAGAAACCGGTCACAAATGACAGAAATGGAGGAAAGAAAACGACAGGATATAGAGTTCAAAACCACGGTTATTAGGTTTTTCAAGAATTTTCTAGAGATTGCCGATAAATTTAGTGAGATCCTCGAGCATATGAAAAAGAACCAGCTAGAAATTAAGCATACACTGACTGAAATAAAGAATAATATACTAAGATCCAACAGCAGATGAGAGGATTGCAAGAATCAAGTCAAAGATATGAAATATGAAGAAGCAAAACCCACCCAACCAGAAAAGTCAAAAGAAAAAAGAATAAAAAAATATGAAAATAGTGTAAGGAGTCTCTGGGACAACTTCAAGCATACCAACATCAGAATTATAGGGGTGCCAGAAGAAGAGAAAGAGCAAGATATTGAAAACCTATTTGAATGACAGAAAACTTCCCCCACCTGGTGAAAGTAATAGACTTCCACATCCAGGAAGCGCAGAGAACCCCAAACAAAAGGAGCCGAAGGAGGACCACACCAAGACACATCATAATTAAAATGCCAAGGTCAAAAGACATAGAGAGAATCTTAAAAGCTGCAAGAGAAAAGCAGTTAGTTACCTACAAGGGGGCACCCATACGACTGTCAGCTGATTTCTCAACAGAAACTCTGCAGGCCAGAAGGGAGTGGCAAGAAATATTCAAAGTGATGAATAGCAAGAACCTACAGCCAAAATTACTTTACCCAGCAAGGCTATCATTCAGAATTGAAGGTCAGATAAAGAGCTTCATGGACAAGAAAAAGCTAAAAGAGTTCATCACCACCCAACCAGTATTATATGAAATGCTGAAAGGTATCCTTTGAGAAGAGGAAGAAGAAAAAGAAAAGTAAAAATTATGAACAACAAATACATATCTATCAACAAGTGAATTTAAGAATCAAGTGAATAAAAAATCTGATGAATAGAATAAACTGGTGAACAGAATAGAATCAGAGGCATAGAAAGGGAGTGGACTGACAATTTTCAGGGGTTAAGGGTATTGGGGGTGCGTGAAGAGAATGGACAATAATTGTACACCTATGGATGAGGACAGTGGCGGGAGCAAGGACAGAGGTTGGGGTGGAAAATGGGAGGAGGGGAGCTATGGGGGAAAAAGAGGAACAACTGTAATAATCTGAACAATAAAGATTAAAAAAAAAAAAAAGACAAGTAACTTGGCAAGTAGTTATCACTGCATTTCAAGTCTGCCAGAAAGGAAATGTCTGGAAACAAGAGAGCACCTGAGTGGGGCACCAAATTCAGAACCGTGTGTCAGAAATCTGCCTCAGAGCAAGTAACTTCCAATTCAAGACCAGGGGATTAGTGGAACCAGCCGGGCAGTGGGACAAGAGATGCAGCACTTCCGGGAGAGCATGTGCAGGTGCACGGAGCAGAGCCAGAGCATGTGTTTATGAAACAGGATGACACTCATGTTGGCTGGAGAGACGAAAGGAACCATAAACGGGGAAAGATAAAACTGAAGAGTAGGCAGAGGCCAGGATATTAAGTGCCTCTAAGAAACTCATAAGGATTCTGGGCATTCCTAAGTATAAAGGACAGCCATTTAAGGGTGTTTATCAAGACAGAGTGATGTGATTTGGACAATTGGGTAACTCACCTCGGCTGCAGTGAAGAGAGGATTACAAGTGTAACTGACCAGTTAGGAAGTGGCAAAGGTTTTTTCTGAAATTACTAACAATGGAAATGGAAAGAAGTGAACTCCAAAAGGAATACCAAGAGACAAATTTACAGGTCTCTAATGGGATGTTTGGAAGGAAAGAGAAAAACTAAAGATATCAGTCATAAATCAAACTTCAGTGAAAAGCTCTGTCTTTCATTTTGAAAGAAAACATGGTCTAAGGAAGAATTTAGGGGATGGTGGTGAATGGCCGTGACAGAAATGCTGGGAATGAAGTGCCTACAGCTGTCCGCATGGAGAAAGTCTCTGAGAAGGTAGTCTTATGGAATTGAATTTGGGGAGGAAGATTCAGGTTGGAGATGAGGGAATTAACATAGACTTGGGTTCTTTTTAATCAAAGAATAAAAAAAAAAAATTCTGAGAGAAGTGTTTGGAAAGGTGATTTAGAAACAGACGGTAACATGCTGTAAAGTTTGGAAACATTTCAACTTACTTTCTGCCCTATACCAAAGGTGAGCGCCCGACACATAGGCATCCTTATCCAAATAAAATGTTACCTGAATAACAGGCGCCTACCAGACGGGTTGGAAATGCATTTAAAATGGCAGAAGCCTGATGGAGGGTTGGTGCTGATGGGAAGCATCTACCGAAAGAAGGGGTTCAAGATGCAGTGCAGAGGGTCTACTCAGAGGTCAAGGAGTGTGAAAACCAGGACAGATGGGCTTCAGGGCCCATATGGAAGGATTGCCTTTGAGGTGAGGAGGAAGTCCATCATAAGTAGAAGCATGGGCTTGGATGCCTGTGTGTGTGTGTGTGTGTGTGTGTGTGTGTGTGTGTGTGTGTGTGTGTGTAGATGCTGTTACACACATCAGGGATTCCCACCTGGTCCTTTCTATGTGCAATAATGTGATGGGGTTAGGGGTTTGAGAAGATGGAAGGTAACATGCACCAGCAGTGAATGAAAGGGCGCTGCCTGAAAAAGAACAGAAAAAATACGGAGGGAAAGCATAGGGCCCAGCTGCGTTTGCAGATGAGAATTAATAATGGCAACATACACCCATCTAGGTATTTGATTAGAAGTGAAAGCTGGGGTCCCGCGGAAGTAGAAGGCAGGGTTCAGGCTTGCTGTTTTACCAGGTAGGTATGGTGAGGGTCAACACAGCAAAGGAGAGACAGCTGAAGGCGTCAGGATTCTAGAAAAATGTGCCAATTAGCTTACTGAATTTTATGCTGTAAGATTGTGCATTTTTATAATTATGAGAAAACTGTAAGCCCAGTAAAGTCTTCTTTCAGAGAATCATGCAATTCTGTAGTAGACAAGAAAGGACAAGCTAAAAGATAGAATGTGGCTGCTGTATATAAGTAATGCAGCAGGTCAGGATAGTAACACTTAGTCCATCAATCCGTGTCAAGAACACAAACTCACACTGACTTCATAAACACAAGCAGGTGATACAAAGAAAAGAAAATTCGGTGCCATGTCCCGCATTGGGAGTGTCATGTTACCTTCTTATTTAGGTCGTACATTGTGAATTCTGCCTTTCCTAAATGTGAAGCTGCACAGCCACAGTATAAAAATAACCTGCAAAGAAAACTAGTCAAAAACAAGTTCGCTCACTTGATTTCTTAATAAACATAATAACCAACAGAAAGGGCTCTTTGTTAATCCCTACATAGTCCATTTTATCAAATACTTTTTCAGGTAGAAAGGCTATGGCATGTAAAACTTACCAAAACAATTTGCAAAGCCTAACATTGTGTTTTATTTTGAATCTTGTTCAAAATGTTTATAATTTAAAGCAGCAGGACGGCAGTCGCACACTTCAGCATGTAAAAACTGAAGGAATATCTTTTCCTGATTTAAGTGCAGCCTCAATTGCTTATTGCCAGGATGTTGAAAGTTTTCAATCATTGCACTGCATAACATATTTATAAGCTGTGTCACTGAATCTGACTGTATCTGTTTATCCATTTGGTGGATGGATAAAAAAAAAATCACAAAAATGAAAAATAGTTCTTTTTTATAGCCAAGAAGTACTCCATTGTGTAAAGTTACCACAGCTTTTTTTTTAAATCTACACATCCACTGTTTCCAAATCGTGGCTAGTGAAAATAACATAACTATGCATATATTCTTTCAAATTTGTGTTTTGGGTTTCTTTTGCTATATTTCCAGAAGTGGAATCGCTGAGTTATAAGGCAGTCAATTTTTTAATATTTTTTTAGGAACCTCCATACTGTTTTCCACAGTGGCTACACCAATCTGCATTTCCACCTACAATGTATAAGAATCCTCTTTTCTCCACATCTTTTGCGAGCACTTTTCATTGATTTATTGATGATAGCCATTCTGACAAGTGTGAGATGATATCTCATTGTGGTTTTAATTTGCATTTCTCTGATTATTAGTGATGTTGATCATCTTTTCATAAATCTATTGGTCATCTATATGTCCTCTTTGGAGAAGTGTTTATTCAGGTCCTTTGCCCGTTTTTTAATTGGATAGTGTATTTTCTTGGTGTTGAGTTATGAGTTCTTTATAAATTTTGGATATTAATCCCTTATCAGATAGATCATTGGCCAACATGTTTTCCCATTCAGTGGGTTATCTTTTCATGTGCACTTGAAACCTGTATAATTTCATTAACTAATATCACCCCAAAAAGTTCAATTTAATACAAACATTAACCATAGAATTATACCCAAAAGAATTGATAACAAGTATTCAACTTGTACACAAATATTTAATCAGTATTATTTGCACTACTCAAATGTAGAAATAACTCATTACTCAAATGTTCATCAAAAGATGAATTAATAGGCAAAAGATGGTATATCCATACAAAGATATATCATAAGCAGCCATAAAATGAAATACTGTTACATGCTCCAAGTGAATGGAGCTTGAAAATAGGCTAAGTGAAAGAAGTCAAACAGGTAACATATTACATGATATGATTCTATCCAGTACAGGTAAATCCACAGAACCAGACAGCAGAATAGTGGTTGCCAGAGGCTGGGGGTGGAGAGAAAGAACTAGGCAGGGGAAGAGGGAATGGGGAGTGACTGCTTAATGTGCATGAGGTCTTCTTTGGGAGTGTGAAAAAGTTTTAGAGCTAGACGGGGGGATGGTTGTGCCACATTTTAATATGCTAAATGCCATCAAGGTGTACACTTATAAAAAACAAAACATAGGCCTCTTCCTGTGAAAAAAAACTAATAGACACCTATCTAATATATGGAATGGAAGTCATATTTCAAAATATAAGATTTAGGTCTTGATTAAATTTTGTAAAAAGTGAATGATTTCTTTTTCACAGTACTGTTTTCACATAAAAGAAACACTTTATAGACTCACTGTGGAATGCTCTAATTGTGATAATCTCTAAAAATTTTAGAATGTATATCTTTATCTATAGCAAAAGTCTTAGAAAGCAGAAATATGTCTCTCTCTCTCCTTCTCTCTCTCTCTCTCTCTCTCTCTCTCTCTCTCTCTCTCTCTCTCTCTCTCTCTCTCTCCAGTAATAATTTGGTTAGAAATACTTCATTGTACAGAATGGGAGAAAATACTTGCAAGTCATCTGTCTCATAAGGGGCTAATATATAAAGAACTCAAGCAACTCAGCAGCAAAAAGCAAAAACTCCGATTAAAAATGAGACCCAGCTGGCATTGCTCAGTTGTTGAGTGTCAACCTGTGAACGAGGAGGTCATGGTTTGATTCCTGGTCAGGGCATATACCTGGCAGCCAATCCAATCAATGATTCTCTCTCATCACTGATGTTTCTCTCTCCCTTTCCCTCTTCCTTCCTCTCTGAAATCAATAAAAATATTTTTTTAAAAATGAGCAGAGAAACTGAATAGACATTTTTACAAAGAGGACATATAAAAGCCAACAGGTAGACATAAAAAGGTGTTCCACATCACTAATCATCAGGTACATGCAAATCAAAACCAAAATGCGATATCATCTCATACCTGCTAGAATGGCTATCATCGAGACAAGAGATAAAAAATTTAAAAAGTAATAAAATTAAAATTAAAAAAACAGAAAAGACAAAAAGCAATGAGTTGGTGAGGAAATAGAGCAAAGAAAAAACTTCTACACCTTTGGTGAGAATGTAACATGTGGTACATTCACTGAAAAACAGTATGGAGGCTCCTGGAAAATTTAAAAACATAATTTCCATGCGATCCAGTACTCCTACTTCTGAATATGGATCCAAATGAAATGAAACAGGACTGAAAGAGATATCCGCACTCCCATGTTCACTGCAGCTGTATTCACAGCAGCCATGACATGTAAACTACCCAAGCATCCATCAATCTATCAATGAATAAACAACCTAAATGTCCATCAATCTATCAGTGAATGAACAGATAAAGATGTGGCATATATATGAATATTATTCCACTATGAGAAAAATATACTGCCATTTGCAACAACAAGGATTAAACTTGAAGGGCATTATGCTGAGTGAAATAAATCAGTGAAATATAATCACTGCATAATGTTACTTGTACGTGGAATCTAAAAACAGCCCAAATGCACAAAAACAGTCTAGAACAGTGGCCCTCAGGGACTGGGAGTGAGGGAAATGTTTGTTGAAGAGTACAAACTCCTGGTTACCAGATGAGTGAGATCTGAGAATCTCACATAAAGCATAGTAATTATGGTTCATACTACTCTATTATATACTTAAAAGTTGCTAAAAGAGTAGATCTTAAATGTTCTCACCAAAATAAATAAATAAATAAATAAATAAATAAATAAATAAATGGTAATGGTGTAATGTGATGTAGGTATTAGCTAAAACTATGGTGGTAATCATTTTGCAGTACATAAGGGTATAAAATAAAAACATTATAAAGCTTAAACTTATCCATGTCATATGTCAATTATACCTCAATAAAGCTGAAAATATTATAAACAAAAATAGGGTATGGTCATTGCAAAAAGTTCAAATAATCCTATATAATAAAAGGCTAATATGCAAATAGACCAAATGGTGGAACAACCAAACAACCAAACAACTGGTCGCTATGACATGAACTGACCACCAGAAGGTGCTCGCGGAACATGGCAGACATTGGCAACAGGCAGCAGAGTGTGGAACATGGCGGGCATCAGGCGTCAGCCACACTGGGATAATGGAGCAGGTGAGTGGGGGCACCAGACCAAGGCGGGGTGCAGGTCACTGTCATCAGGGTGAGCCTCTGGTGGTTACTAAAAATTCTTTGCTCCCATGCACCACAGTCCCACCTGGAGCTCATACCTGCTGCTGGCGCCAGCCCCACTCACACCCACTGCCGGTGCCCAGCACTGGCCCCGATCACTCGGTGCCATCAATAGGTGCAAGAGGTGGCTGCTAACCCTGATTGCCCCTCAGGACTTCTCCACCTCCCCCTGCTCCTGAGAGGTGATCGGGGCTGGCAGCCACCTCTGGCACCTATTTCTAGCGATGGCCCTGCTTGCACACGCAGCCAGCACCAGAGCCATCACTTGCACCCACTGCCAGCTCCCAGTGCTGGCCCCAATCACTTGTCACTGTCAACGGGTACAAGCAGCAGCTGATGGTCCCAATTGCCCCTAAGAACTTCTCCACCTCCCCCTGCTCCTGAGGGGCGATTGGGGCAGCAGCTGCTGCTCACACCAGCTGCTGGCACTGGCCCCAATCATTCTGCGCCATCAGCAGTTGCGAGCATGGCCGGCACCATCAGTGTGTGGGAGCAGCGGCAGCAGGAGCAGGGCTGCCACCAGACAGGGGACTGAAGGCTGTGGTGAGAGGGGTCAGGTGGGGGCATGGAGAATGGGCCAAGACCCACCCCTGTGCCCACCACAGCCTCAAGGCCCACAGTTCATTTCAAGGTGCACAAATTCATGCACTGGGCCCCAAATGTAGTAATAAAGCAGAAAACTATATTATTATTACTGTAATCCTGTGCCATTACCACTTTGAATTATAGCCCTGAAAACTTTACTCTGTTTAGTTCTACATTTTAATCAAATATTTACCTCTGAAAAAAACAAAAGCACACTTCAAAAACGATTTAAGAGTTAATACATGGATTTTAAATACCCATATTCTCTGCTTTTTATTCTCAAACTCTTGAAGTAGCCACTGCTGGCTTTTTTTTAATATTCTTTCTGAGAAGCTATACACAAATACTGCTTTATGTTTGTTTCATACACAAATGGACAGAAATGGCACATTGTTCCATCAGTTGTCTGTTTTGCTTCACAATATTTCAAAGATTGTCAGCAAAGACACTTCATTCTGCTTAGCAAATATGTGGACTAAATATCTAAGTACACCATAATTTATATGCAATTAAGAGTTTTCAATTATTTTCTATTACAAATTATTATTAATTGATCACTTCTGTATACACATCTTTATGAACTTTTACTTGTACTGAAAATATAACTTTAGAAATGGGCATATCCTTCAAAAATTATATTAGTGCTGTCTAAAAATAATATCTCAATCACTACTAGTATACCATTCTTCTTTTTTTTAAATATATTTTTAATGATTTCAGGGAGAAAAGGGAAGAGAGAGATAGAAACACCAACGATGAGAGAGCATAATTGCCTCCTGCATGCCCCCCTCCTGGGGATCAAGCCCACAACCTGGGCACGTGCCCTTGAGGGGAATGGAAGCTGGGACCCTTCAGTCTGCAGGCCGATGCTCTATCCACTGAGCAAACCTGCCAGGGCTACCATTCTTCTGTATGATTGGTGGCATTGAGCCTGGACAATTACCAAACTAACTTACATTATTGTAAGCAGTATGTATACATGAGTTCTGTTCCTCATTCGCAGGAGCAGACTGCAACGTTGGTTCCAACAATTAAAACTCTGAGTTCTTGTCACCTGGGAAGAACTCAGTGTTTAACTGCATAGCTAATCCAAAAGATATACAAATTTGGGGACTCTTAAAACTTTCATTCTATTCTGAATGCGGGCTGCAAAGTTAGTGTGATTGTTGTTGGCAATTTTCCCAGACCTCAGGTTAAAGAACCTGCGGGAATATCAGCAGACACTCAAGTGTCTCCAAAGGACCTGCTGCCTTCCTTTCCACTCTCTGCCCCGACCCTGGAGCTTGGAATATCTCTGAGCAGGAGGTCATTAGAATTTGTAAGCATGGGATGCATATAGGAAAGCTGCTGGATCTTGTCGAAATACTTGATTAAATGAAAAAACAAGACAAAAACACAAAAAAACAGGACATACTCTTTGAGGGGAGAAAGATCTAGAAAGATATATGTAAAGAGACCAGGCTACCTCTAAATAGGAAGGTGATGGGAGTATTTAAATATTATTCATTGTGTTTATTTTAGAATGTTTTATGGAATTAAATGCACTGCTCTTTTGGAAAAAGAAAAAAACTTAATTAAAAGAACTCACAACATTTAAAAATCCAATTAGCAGCTAGGTAGAAACAGAAAAGATAACTATCAAGGTTAAATGAAAAAAAGCAGAGGTTAGTGAGCATTACGAAAGGCCATGAATGCTTAATGTACACTTGATGCAGCGAATACTAAGGATGTGATCTTAGGAGCCCAATCTGTTCTCATTACAGACACATAAGACACTCTCGGGTTTATTGCGGCTGGTAGACTCACGAGCCTGAGGATATACAGGGATGTGTCAGTAAATGTGCTGACGACACTGTTTGCTTACTTATGTGTTGTCCTTTTTCAACTTACAATATTGCTATAATAAAATTAATGCTGAACTGAATTGCAATTCATTTTTATTTTGGTTGAAATATACCCTGAGAGTTTAAAATCTTTATTTCTGTATTAGTTAATTTTCAAAACAATAATAATGCTCACACCAATAACTATAAAAGCTAACTATTAAGCACTAATGTTATACCAAGCATTGTTCTAAGCACTTTATAGATATTGTCTCATATAAACTTCACAATAACCATATGACATGAATACAACTATTATCACCATTTTGGTAATTTAAAAAAAGTTAATAAAAACCAAGGTTAAATAAATCACTCATGATTCCACACCTAATAAGTACTGCCATTTATATGCAACTTCATGTGAAATGATTTCTAAATGACTTAGAACCTGACAGAGGAATGAAATGATATCCATGAAGTAGATAGAAATAAAAATAAAAATATTATGCAAACATAAGTAATGGTTTGCATTAGTTATACAGCCCAATCCTGAAAAAAAATCATAGTCATTCATCCATCCCTTGATTCATTCAAAAATAATTTATTGAGCTTCTACTAGATTCAAGGCACAGGGTGAATCACCATGAAACCTAAACTACAAAGTTATGACAGAGTACTGATCTACCTAATTTATACTTCAAATTTTATCTAGACACTTAAAATCCACCTTTCCTGGGTCTTTCTAAAAGAAGAGAAATAGACAAAATTGACTATATTTTAAAATATTGCATGATTAACCTGAACTTTAATGTGGAATTATAATGCCTCTTTAACTGTCATTTAGAATGAAAAAGGAACTTACTTTGTTATAGAAAGGAAACCTATGCTGACGTTCAAGGATTTTTCATGAATGATTTATGTGCCTTTGATTTTACCCATGAAGCCACTAGTTACTAATATGTTGTAAGCTTGTAAACTAGTGAGATTTAGTTTACCTCTGGAAAGAGAATCTATTTTATGTTCATTTCAAATCCCTTATCAGGTTTTTCACTTTAATAAAATTACGTCTCATGCTTTTTAAAAGCAATTACTTAATTACTAAATCAGCTACATTCTAATACCATGGGAAATAGAACTCAATTTCAGTAACTTTCTTGGCATGATACAACCCAGAAGCATTTCAATACAGCAACTCTTGACTCGAGAGTCAATACAGAAGCTGTTCAGGCAGCAAGACATAATCCACAGCAGTCAGAGGAAGCCCCACCACAGCCTCAACTGGGAAGTGATTCCCACTTGCATACTCTGCCATCCCTGTTTCCTCAGAAAACCTTCTGGGAGCTTTTCTTCTTCTTGGTTTATTCTGTTTAATTTAGTTTTATTCTTTAACCAAAAGAAAATCTAAAGGGACTTACAATTCGTGTAGTGTAAGGGCAGGGAGTTAAACGCTCAAGAAGCATCCCTGTGTCCGTGATAATAGGTCCCAGGGTGGCTCCAGAGTGGCCAGCGGCTCTCTCCCACCTTCTCTACAGTTCTCTTGGTTTTGCTTGTCTCTAGCATCCGGTTAGGTATCAGATGGTTTTCTCACATAGGACCCAAAAGACCAAAGCAGTGATAGGACTGAAGCCACACACGAGGATAATCTAGAAGAGAGAGTCTCTAAAAATGGTTTTTATTAAGATCAAGAGGATTTCTTTCCAAGAGGACTTGGGAATTTCCCCCATAACTTATTGCTCCTAACTGTGTGTGTGCAGTGTCCATGCTTCATCCAATTTTTATCTTTAGGCAAATGTCTTATGCTAATGACCACAAGCCTGAGTTTCTGAATCAATCAGCCAGAAAGGAAGAAATTGTCTTTGCAACAATCATGCCCACTTGTGCAACAGGCAGAACAACATGAACCTGTGAATGATGAACCCAGGCTGACTTCTGGGTTCTAATCTAGCTTTTTGCATATGGGGGCGAGTCACTTAACCTCTCTGTGCTACACTTTCCACATATATAAAGTGGGGATGATAATGGTACCTATCTGATAAGGTCATGTGAGAATTAAATATTATTCCTAAAACACTTATAAAAACGACAAGCACATAATAAGCAATACTTGAGTATTAAATATACCCATAAAATCTATTGAAATCGTGGAAGACGCAACACTGTCAGTGTCTAGAAAGTTCTCAAACCACATGTTTGTGTTTTAGTTAGCTCCTAATGCAAACTGCAAGATTTGCCTTGCTTTCATTTCTATTTTAACTTCGTCAAGGTTACCACAATCCTTACATAGAGTGGTTTCTCATGGTAGTAGTACCATGGCTCATGCCTCTAAAAAGTCCTACACACCAGCTCCTTATATATTTCCAGGTCTTTAAAATATGGGAAGAGGTTAGGGCACCTCATTTCATACCTATGCAATCCTTTTGCTTGATTATAACATTAATAGAGTTAATATTCATCCCATAAAGAATGCTTTATGATCAAAATAAAGCCAAGAGCTTGACAACAGGTCGAAATGAACCGACCTATTTTTCCATTTTTATATACCATGCCTTTTGTCTTTGATGCACATCTGCTTTTCCTCAGGGTGCTATATTTCTGACTTTAAAAGTAGCATTTGAATTTGAACATTCTAAAATATTTTAGTATCATTTTTAGTCCTCAAATTTTAACCTCTCTACTTCGCCATTTTCCAAATACATTCTATCCATTTTCCCAAATATTGAGAGATTACTATAAGCATTAAAAACTTATGTATCTATTTTACTGTGCATTATAACAAATAAAACCAGCATATAAAATATACTTTATGGATATTATTGATAGCTTTATTTAAGTAAAATCTGTGATGATTGAAATAAAATATCAATTTTTTACATCCAAATGGTGGTAAAAGCCTGGTTATACACCAGTGAAAATATACATAACAGCAGGAACAACTACACACACACACACACACACACACACACACACACACACACTGATCAGAGCACAATAGTCATCAGAGTAATAATACTTAATTGCATTTTATCACAATTTAATTATTTCAGTATATACCCCAAAATATTTATTTTTAATCTCACATAACAACCTTTTGCCTTAATATGGAATAGATCCATAAAATTTTTAGAGTTAGAGAGTACTCCAGAGGCTGTATAAGCCACCTCCTTTGAACTTGAAATTAGTAAAGAGAGGTTTAAAAATGTCATGAAATGCCAGCCAGCCAACTAGTGGCACATGTACATGTAGGGCTGGAATCTTAATCTCCTGGTCCCTTGACCAATGTCTATTGTTTTTAATTGTCCCTGCCATCTACTCCTTAGTTATTATTTGAGGGGAAGAAAAATGGAAGTTTTACTGCTAATGACCGACAAGAATATAGTTTTAATGAGACAAGCTCCATACCATTTCTACTATCTGCCAAGCCACAAAGATGAGAACAGAACAAAATACACTTTCCACTTTGCATTCGGTAGCGCTCTCCTTTTGTTTAATAAAAAAATAATGAATTGTTACAGAAGTCTCAGGTTTTTTATTTCCTACCTTAATTGCTCATCTAAATACAATAAGCTCATTTAACAGTACAGGAAGGAAATCAGAGATCTACAGAAAATCTATTAACATACTCTTAGCAATCACTCTCAATTATGTATAACATAATTTTTTGGCTTCATTTACAAATTGAATTCCCATTGAGTATTTTTTTTCTCTGATTCTCCACTAAATTGGTTTTAGTGTGCAATATCTGTTAGACATGAAAAGAAGACTCTGGATTTCTTCAGGTTTAATCCTAAGGCAATCTAAAGAGAGAGGATAATCTAGAATACTTGTAGCTCTAATCAGTGATCAAAGAAGTTTCATTAGTCACAGACAGTGGCTATGAGAGAACTATTAACTAACTTCTTAGTGGGAGGTAGTGAATGATTTGACTAATGCATGCTCACAAAGATCTGATAGGAAAAATGCAAAAGTAAATCTTAACTATCAACAATTTTCTTGTCAGGTGGAACTATTAATACTAGCTCAGGGTTTCATTATGAAAAGGGTAAACTACTTTTTATTCATGAGATTTATCTATTTGCTGCAGGAAGGTTGCTAGTTTGCATTTTTCATGCATGCATACTCATGTTTCCCCCGTGTACTGGTGGCATCTCACTTTCTTACCACTCTGAGACTTTCAAAGCCACTGAGAAGTCGCCCACTCTTTTTATTTTTAAACACATGTTTGAGCCTTTAAAGGCTGGCTCTTTTCCTTCTCATCCTATTGCAAATCATCTCTTTTGTTGGCTGCTCGTTTCTATGCGTCTATACATATAGCTTTTAGTTTGCTTAATGGGATACTGGGAATCCCAAAATAAAGAGATAGCCTGGCTGGTGTGCTGAGTAATTGAGCACTGACTGTGAACCAGGAGGTCAAGGTTCGCTTCCCAGTCGGAGCACATGACCCCCAGTAGAGGGTGTACGGGACGCAGCTGCTACTCTGTCATTGATGTTTCTATCTCAAGCTCCCTCTCTCTTCCTCTCTGAAATCAATAAAAATATATTTAAAAATAAAATAATATAAAAATAAGTAAAAAGATGGGTCTCTAGCTCTAATTCTGCTTCTAAAGGACATAGTGTGAAGATGTATCTAAATTTAAAGTCAGATGAATATTAGAAAATATTCCCATTTTCTTTAAAATATATTTTTATTGATTTTTTACAGAGAGGTAGGGAGAGGGATAGAGAGTTAGAAACATCGATGAGAGAGAAACATCGATCAGCTGCCTCCTGCACACCTCCCACTGGGGATGTGCCCGCAACTCAGGTACATGCCCTTGATCGGAATCGAACCTGGGACCTTTCAATCTGCAGGCCGACGCTCTATCCACTGAGCCAAACCAGTTAGGGCAAATATTCCCATTTTCTTGCTGATGAATTTTCAAAATAAATTCAAGATGTATTTTCAGCTTTGGTTGTTAATTTTCTCTTTACTTAATCTCAATAGGTGCTTTTCTGTAACTTTTTAATCCTTTCCTTCATAATCTGTCAACACTCATTTATTAGCGCCTATATCTGTTTATTTTGTTTACCAATGTATTTATTTCCTCCTTGGCATCACTTTGCTGATATACCTCTTTTTTTTTAATTTTTTTAAAATTATTATTACATAAAGCTTTACAAAGATTAGTACATATATCTCTTTTTCCCCCTGCCCTTCCTCCCCCCCATATACCTCTTGACTTTAAGTTTAAGTCAAGTACTATTTGTTTTACATAGCACATTCTAAGAATAACTAAATTGAATCAGGCAGCTTTCTAAACATTTAAACTTTTTAAACATGTTACCTTTCATAGTCATAATGTTGTTATTCTTCAACCTTGGTCTATTAACACTAGTAGTCTATAAAATACTACCTGTTATATAAAGTAAATCTCTGTTTTTAACTTAAAATGCTGATGTCATTTTTGCTTAAATTTTTAATTATTATTTACTATTTTGTTATATAAAAATTGCATTTGTTTGTAAAATTATTACCATTCATTTACTTCACCTTTATATATTTACTGACTAAAGTAATGATCAGAATTTGAAATATCTCTTATATGCATACTTCTTACGTTTCATTAAACATAGATCAGCATCAACATATATACTCTTAAACACCTACGTGTGCCTTTTGTAAAGAAACAGCATTTATAACATCACAGGTATAGTTTCTGTCATTTACAGGGAGGTCTTGTGATATATTTTATCACTTTTTGAAAACATTGGAAAATAAAATTAAAACTGATTATTTTAATGTAGAACTCAGTTTCAAAGCATAAAATCTAATCCCTTATTTTGAAAGTTAATTCATACTATAATGTAGTTACGGAAAACAATGTGTACCTTTCTATTGGGGCTAACCCCCTGAAGTAGTATCCTTGAAGACTCAACCTTATTTTTCATCGATGTGACTGGAATGCTAATAATACATATTTGCATGTAGCTTGTGTCTCCCCAATAACTCAAAGAAGTTATACAAATGTATTTTCCCAATCGTCCTTATCAATCATATACTCTAGAGATTATTGTCCAGGTAAAAAAGCTATATGCAAATTGACATAAAAAGAAACAACTGAGAATGATCTTAAGAATGAATAATACTTTATAAAATAAGACTACATGGAAAGGGGAGGATTTCAAGCAATAAGTACAAATATATGAACACAATAGCATTTGTGTCCCTCTCATGTATTCTCTCAGCGGAATGCATTCATCTATTTATATAATTGCCTCTGTTTCTAGAGTAAATGCACTGGAGCATACCTAGGTATGAAATAGGAACTCAGATATTATCTGGACTTCTACAGAATCAGATGGGTAAAATTACTTCCTCAAAGTCACAGATAGGCGGTAATGGCTGAAAACAGTGACCATCTAATTTTCATTCTTTCAACACAAATTGGCATATTGAAAACCTACTGTGTGCCACATATTATGTCATATATAGGGAACAAGACCAGTACCCAAACCAGTGGCCCAGCACTTAGGAAATGAATCACTAATATATCTCTGAGTCCACAGTTACTTCTCAGAGTCTAACCATATCTGGAAGAGAATGAAATTCTTCACGGAATGAAAAAGAACAGTGTAGATAGTCAGCTCATAACCCACTTGCCTTGCTGGAGTGCCTTTGCATCAATAAATGCAGATCTGCTGACTCCTAATCTGCAGGAGCAGGGATTCCCCATCCTTCTCCTGGTGTTCTCCTTGACATCTCTGACAGAAAGTGGCTAATCACTCCCTCCCCAGGTTCCCTGCTCTTCTGGAGAGCATCTAAACTAATAAAAGCAAAATATTAAAATTAACTGTTTCTCCGAGACAGGGTAAGCCACGCCCACCAGCCAATCAGAGCAGCTGTATGCAAATTAGCCCAGCCAACATGGCGGCTGCCACTCACGGACCTGAGTAAACAGCCCTTTCCATTGCGGCAGGAGCGAAAGTGAAGCTTCGCCCCTCAGCTCAGCTCCGATTAAACTGCCTCTAGCGAAACACAGCTTTTTGAAACATTGTAACAATCATAGAATCCTCCGGAGCTGAAGGAAAGAGCAGCTCCAGCCTAACCAGTAAAAGTAACAATTGTTTCATTATAGACGCTGCGAGGTGAAGCAGAGGAGGCTTCGTTAGTAGTTAGAAGGCCGCCTTAAAGG
>PVJC01032956.1:0-19590 GCA_004026665.1 Murina feae
ACGCAAAAGTTAAATGTTTCTAGATGACTCAAAATATTGGATTCCTATGTTCATGATGAGTTCTTTGATGGGGGACAGCTTAATAGAGAACTATTACTGGGCCCCCAATTTTAATAAAATACGAATTATAAGAGAAATACAACTATAGCAATGTAAAGATGAATCACACATCATGAGTTACTTTAATGAATATGCTAAATTATGACTTTATGGTCACGTATTCATGAACGCAAGCTATATTTAAAATGGAGACAGTGCAAGCTGAAAATATACTTTAACATCTTGAGATTTTCTTTTATTTTTAAAGGTGATAAAAACAACTTTAAATCCTTGGCTGTTGACTTTTTATCTCACCCCAAATTTTACACATTAAGTGGCTGTTTTGGTTTCTAAAAGATGACAATTCTGTAGCAACCAAAGTACATTTGACATGAACAAAGTGGAATTTCAAATTCTGTGAGTGATCTAAAACTACCCACGTACACGATTTTGTTGGAGTACAATTAATTCTGCCCCAAACTCCCATCATTACCTGTGTCTGGATTCAGGTTGAATTTTTCTGCTCCTGGGCCAGATAAGGTGTATGTGATTTCAGCATTGGACCGGATATCCGCGTCCGTGGCAGAGACCTGCATGATCAACTTCCCGGGGAAGGCATCTTCCGGAATCATGTCTGAATACAAAGTCTACAGAGATTGGAAACGATACTGTCAACATGAAACGCTGACAGCACGGCTGCCGAGCAAATAACAGAAAATCAATCATTTCACTTTGGCCGCAGAAAACATGGGAAGCGACTAATGTTAAAATCCAAGGAGCTTTCAAAATGATTTTTCTTATGAAACGAGGAGGAGGCAGGGAACAGTGAGCAGCTGATGCTGCTGAGTCTGGCCTGACAGTTAACCTACAGAGTTCTGAATGCAGTGCTTTATGTCTTTCACTTGGTTCCTATTCAGCTGAAGTTCTTACGAGGAAATATAAATAGCGTTCCCCGTTGACGTAAAAATGGGAGAGGCCAGATGCCTGTTACATCGCGTCTACTAATTCCCAGTGCAGAAATCTATTGCTAGCAATCGTTCTTAACACATCCAAATGCAGGCAGTTCGGAAAGAGGCGATCTTCGATCCTCGTGTCCTGGGAGAAAACAAAGGTTCCCCCAGACCCTGTGGGTGAAGGAAGCTCAGGCCAGGGCCCCTCCATCACCAGCTCTAACCTCTCTTCGTATCTAACCGACTCTCACATGAAGGGGTGTTTCCTGTTCATAAACCACAACCTAAGGCGGCGATCACTCCCGCCCCGCCCCGCCATGGCACAGCTCTGCTCGGGTTATCCGATCGCATAGGAAACAGAGGCCGCGCTGCGAACCCCGGAGTCTCTCTGGTGTGTTAAGAGCAGGTGTCCCCGAAACTGTAAGGGCGAAAGTGCGCTCTGTTCCTCCAGGGTCACCTCTTCCCCAAAGCAAGGGAATCACTTCCTGGAAACGTTATGGGGCACTTTCACAGTTAAACGGAACTGCAATCCAGCCCGTAATTCACGGCGTTCTGAGTAATTTTCAAACTACGGGAGCACGCCCTGAACCAGTTCTGAGGCCAGCCCATCTCCTGCCCCTCTGCGCACTCGCCTCTGCTTACACAGGAGGAGGTTATGACATGAGACGCTCCGGACGACACCTCGGCACCTCGGCATCCCACCCCAGCCCTGCTGCCCTCCACAGTCCTATGGGCGGTTTGGGAGTGAAACCCGGATTTGTAATGTAGGCGCTTAAAGAGCAGCTGACCTTTTCACAGACGGGACTGTTGTCGTTGGCATCCAGGACTTTCACTTCAACGATAGCTTTGGATGAGAAGGTGCCATCAGTTGCTGTGATCGTCAGAAGATAATTGTCCCTTTGCTCTCGGTCTAGAGGTTTCTTCACATACACCTTCCATTCATTCTGTATATTTTCAACAGCAAACTGCCCCAAAGGATCCCCCCCTATTAAGTCAATGGAGAAAGATGACAGTCAAACTCGTTAACATAAAGAAGGAAATACGTGATAGGAAAAATAAATTATAGAAAAGATATGTAATGTTATGGTTAAAAATAATTAAGGTTGCTTTTTTTAATTACATTTGAATTTGGTGTATGAGCTTCCCCATTAAAATTTGTATTTCAATACAGCCAGCATTCAGCCAAATAAAATATAAAGACTGTAGCCTAAAATAATACTGTAGCCTACATTGAAACTACAGCTTTTCCTTTTAATTATTACGTATTTATTATACACTAAGATAAAGTTGAATGAGTGAGTCTGACAAATAAAAAAGGTATAATGAAGCAACTATTTCCTTTGCACAGGCAAAGAACTTGAAATATAGCTTAACTGGTGCTATTTCTCCTTATTTAATTTTACTTAACTGAAATCATCCCTTCACCCCCTAATTCCCATAAAATATGTATCTCAGCATTTATGCTTCTAATGTCTTTAATTTTAAATTAAGCCACTGAGCTGGAATGTCTTACCTGTTATGTAGTAGGTCACTTGTCTGTTGGTTTCTTCAGAATCGGCATCTGTGGTGCTTAGAATGGCAATGACCCCGCCTGGTGGGTCATCCTCACTCACGGTCCCTTTATAGATCTCCGCCGTGAACCGCGGGGGGCTGTCGTTGACGTCGGTCACGGTGACGTCCACCACGGCCGTGGAGGACAGCTGGACCTTCTCCCCGTGGTCTGACGCAACCACTTTGATCTGGTAACTGTCCCTCTCCTCATGGTCGAGCTCCCTGAGGGTGGTGATCCAGCCTGTCTCCATGTTGATGGCGAAAGACTCGATGACCTCCGCGCTCTGGGACGGGTCTAGACTATACATGACTTGGCCGTTGGCTCCCGAGTCCAGGTCCGACGCCCTGACCTGGATGACTCGACTTCCCGCCGGCTGGTTTTCAACAATGAAGGCCTCATACGGGTTGGACTCCAAGACAGGGCTGTTGTCGTTGGCATCTTTCACTTGGATGCTGACATCCACAGAAGCCACCACCTCGCGGTCCCCGTGAGCGCACCTGGCGAGGATGGAGAACTGGTACCACTTTGTCGTCTCGTGATCGAGGCTCTTCTCCAGCTTCAGCCTCCCACTCTGCCTGTCAATCACGAAGAACTCGTCCCTGTTACTCTCGGGAGTGTTCCCCTTGACGAGGCCGTACAGGACCGTCCCGTTGTGCTCCGCTCGGATGACGTCGATTTCGGCCCCGATAGGCATGTCTTCTGACACGGTGTAGGTGTAAAACGGCTCTGAGAACTTGGGGAGCCGCGTTTCTGGGGGGAGTACCTTCACGTAGACGGGAACCACCGACTCCCTGGGCGGCGACCCGCCGTCCACAGCGCGCACGAAGAAAGTGAAGGCCTCGTCCTCTAGGCCGATCAAGCTCTCCTTGGTCGTGATGACGCCAGACAGCCTGTGGATCTCCAGGTTCTCCTGGACGCTGTCAGAATCCGCCTCCAGGGCGTAGGCGACGTCGGCGTTGGACCCCTCGTCGGCGTCACTCGCGAGAACTTTAATGACGGACGTGCCCTTGGGAGCGTCGGACCCGATGTTGACCTCGTACCGGGTGGCTCGGAACTGGGGTGCGTTGTCGTTGTCATCGGTGAGGATGACGTTCACGGTGCAGAACGCGGCTTTCCCCCCCGCGTCCTTCGCCATGAGGCGGACTGGGATCACTTTCTCCGCTGGGATCTCTCGGTCGAGTTTTTCCAAAGTGAACACCTGTCCTCTCTCGTCGATGGAAAACCTGTCCCTGGCCAAGTCATTCACAACGTGGTAAGTGACGCGGCCGTAGACACCGGAATCCCCGTCCGACGCCCTAACCTGGGTCACCAGGGTGTGCAGGGGGGCGTTCTCCGCGAGCTCCGCTTCGTACTCGTTCTGCAGGAACGCGGGGCTGTGCAAGTTGCCCCCGACGACAGTGACGAGCACCTGCGCTGAGCTCCGGAAAACCCCGTCCGAGACGGAAACGTTGAGGCTGTAGAACGGCTTCAAGGCGGCCTGGCGGAGGTTGGAGAGCGTGACGATCCCCGTGCCGCCGTCCACGACGAAGCTCTTCTGGTCGTTGCCGGACAGGATGGAGTACTCCAGCTTGTCTACGTCTGAGCTGTCGGCATCGTACGCTTTGACGCAGGTCACGAAATGCCCGTGGGGGGCGTGCTCGCTGATCCTGGCCTCGTAAATCTGCCGGTCAAACAGGGGCGGGTTGTCGTTGAGGTCCGTGACGTCCACGGTGACCACCACCTCGCTGCTCAGCGGGGGCATGCCGCCATCCACGGCCCTCACCGCAAGCCGGTGCCGCCGCGACTGCTCGTAATCCAGCGCCCGCACGAGCGAGATGACACCCGTGCTGCTGTCGATGTGAAAGTGATCGTGACTCTTGCTGTGATTCCCGGACACGTGGTAAGAGACCCCCCTGTTGGGCTCCGAATCCGCGTCCGTGGCTCTCACGCGCACCACCGACGTCCCGAGGACCGACGCCTCGGACAGCGTGGCGGCGTAGGCCTGCTGGGCGAACGCGGGGGGGTTGTCGTTGACGTCTTCCACGACGATGTCCACAAACACCTCGGCGTGCGCGCCCGTCACGGAGTCGGTGGCTCGGACGCTCAGCTTGTAGGCTGGGTGGGCCTCGAAGTCCAGCGGAGCGACGACGTGGACGACGCCGGTGTTGAAGTTAATGGTGAACTGGCCGAAGGGGTCGCCGTCGGTGATGCTGTAGAGCACCTTCAGGCCCTCGGGGCTGTGGGCTTGCGCGTGCACGACGGGGCTGTGCACCTGGATGTTCTCCGGGATCTCGGCGCTGTAGAAGGGCTTCTCGAACACGGGCGTGGCCTTGTTCATCATCGTGATGGGAACGACCACCTCAGCCGAAAAGGCCGGGGTCCCCCCGTCTTTTGCAACCACGGTGACGAGGTACTGCTTGTTCAAGGTGTCGGGCTCGAACGGCTTCTTCAGGGAGATGTCCCCGGACGGGCCGATCTGAAAGTGCTCGTGGTGTTCCTTCAGGTAGTAGTGCACGTCCCCGTTCCTGCCGCTGTCTCTGTCCACGGCGGTGACGTGGCGGATGGTGTGGCCGACCGCGGCGTCCACCCTGACGACAGCGTAGTAAGGGAGGTTGACAAACACCGGTGCGTTGTCGTTCTGGTCTTCCACAGCGACCTTCACGACCACGTGGGCCGCCACAGCAGGCTCGCGTTCCTGCGTCACCTCCACGACCACGTCGAAGGCCTCCTGCTGCTCCCGGTCGAAGGGAATGCCCGTGGTGGACAGGACCCCCGAGGTGCGGCTCATTTTAAACCTGCGGTCGGGGTTGAGGATGTGATAGAACAAGGGCTCGTTGATTGGATGGCCCACCGCGGTAATGACGGCCAACGTCCTGGCTTCGGTGGAGTTCTCTTCCACGGCCGCCGAGTAGAAATCCTGGGTGAACTTCAGTGGACTTTCTTTGCTCTCCTTCACGTGGATTTTCACCGAGGAGAAGCTTGCGAATCTGCCGTCGGAAGCGCGGACGGTCAGCTCGTAGCGGCTTCTTAACTGAGTTGTGTTTTGCACCGTGATCGAGCCAGTCCTGTAGTCCATGAGAAACTTATCCCCGATGTTGCCCTCGGTGATGGAGTACATGACCTGGGAGAAGGCGCGAGAATCCGCATCGGTCGCGTTTACCGTGATGACTCTGACCCCTCTGTACGTGGGCAACAAGAGAGAGGCTTCATACAAGGACCTGGAGAACACGGGCGGGCAGTCGTTAATGTCAATGACATGGATGGTCACGTTAGCTGCATATTCCGCAAACAAGCGCGGTGTCCCCATGTCGTGCACTTGCACGGTAAAGCGAAAAGTGCTCGTTTCTTCGTAGTCCAAACTCAGTACCGTGTGAATAGCACCCGTGCTCGAGTCAATGGCAAAATACTTGTGTATCGATGGCTCGACGATGTGGTACACGAGCAAAGCATTCGACTCCCTATCAGCATCGGTGGCGCGGATCACTAAGGGGACGTTCTTGCCTGTGAGGACCACGCTGCCCAGGGAAGCCGACTCGCTGACGAGGCCCGTGTATTCTGCTTGCATGAAAACAGGCCCGTTGTCATTTTCATCCTGCAGATGCACGAGGACCGTCGAGTTCGCCGACAAGCCGGCCATGTTGGTTCCTTGGACCGTCAGTGTATAAACGGGCAAAGTTTCAAAGTCCAGGGCTTTCTGAGTGATGATACTGCCAGAATGGGGATTAATGTCGAACGCATCAGCTATGTTTCCATCTCTTATTTCATAGACCACCGATGACTGACTGTGGGCTGTAACCATTCCGACAAAACTCCCAATGCTGATGGCTTCGCTAATTTCAAAAGAATATTCTTTGGACGTAAACCTCGGGGCGGCGTTGTCGGCAATGGTGACGAAGATATGCACGGCAGTGACTTCGCTCAGGGGTGGGCTGCCTTTGTCTGCAGCTTTAACCATAAGGTCATATTCCACTTGGTTACTTCGGTCCAACTCTTTAGCAGTTTTGATGGAACCCAAGATGGGATCGATTGTGAAAGAATTTCCAATATTTCCTGGGAGGAGAAAAAAAAAAGAAGCATGTTAGAGAAAAATACAGGAATCAAGTACTATTTGGAAATACAGAAACCAATGAAGATAACTTTAAAATTTATATTCTGAAATTAAACAGAAATTCGGGGTTATCAACATTTGAATGGAACTTGTCTCAAATTTTCAACTTGTTTCATTTCTTTCCACTTAAAATAAGGCAGACTAGCCAGAGTGCTGCCCATAAATAACGAAAAGTAAGAAACAGAAGGAATGTCACTCTGTACCTAACACCAAACACACTCGCTTTGCTTAAACCAAGAATGTGCTTATGGAAGGGTGTGGTTACCCTTCAAAAAGCAGTTAAGTTCATAATTTTCCAAGTGTTCCCTCAAAAACCCTTTAGAACATACTTGTGTTTCAGCATTCATCACCTGAAAATGCTCAAGATTCTCATTCATTATAAGAATCTAACCAATTTCATATTCATGAAGAGAGTTTAACAAATTTCAAGAAAACTATCTCTTATTTTAAACATTCAGGGTACTGTGTCCTGCACTTCAGGGGTTTTGAGGATTTCGGTAATCGTCTCTTCTGAATCATGTTCAGGTCAAAGTAACCCCTAAGTCAGTGGTTCTCAAGTGGGGGGTGATCTTACCCAGAAGGGGGCGTTCAACAATGCCTGGAGACATTTTCTTTAAATTTTGTTTTATCGCTCAAGTATTACAAAGAGTATTACATGTCTCCTTTTTTTTGTCCCCCCTTTGACCTTCCCCGGCCTCCCCTACCCCCCAGTGTCTGTGCCCATTGGTTATGCTTATATGCATGCATACACGTCCTTTGGTTGATCTCTTACCCCCGCCCACCAGCCCTCCCCGGCCTTTGCGCTGTAGTTTGACAGTCTGTTCGATGCTGCTCTGCCTCTGTATCTATTTTTGTTCATCAATTTATAATCGTATTTATTATCCGTAAATGAGTGAGATCATGTGGTATTTTTCTTTAACATTTTTAAAAATATATTTTTATTGATTTCAGAGAGGGAGAGAGAGAAACATCCACGATGAGAGAGAATCATTAATCAGCTACCTCCTGCTCGCCCCCTACTGGAGATTGAGTCCATAACCGGGCATGTGCCCAGGCCAGGAATCGAATCATGATCTCCTGGTTTATGGGTCAACACTCAACCACTGAGCCACACCAGCTGGGGTTTCTGGAGACATTTCTGGTTGGCACTCCTTGGGGGAGAGACCAGGGATGCTGCCAAACTTCCTGCAGTACAGAGGACGGCCCCCACAACAAAAATCGGTTGTTCAAAAAGTCAGTAGCGTTGAGGCTGAGAAATCCTCCTCTAGCAGCTGTCCACTGGGCCTTTTCCACCTGCTCTGTACACATGTCTTCAGCTGCAAAGGCAGCTCTGCCAATCCTGCTGTTGTATAGCACCGACTGAAATCTTTGTGATGAAAACCAGCAGTTGACTATCGCTTAGCAGTTAACCTATCCTTTTGAACAGATCGAGGCAGTGTGAGGGTTCGACCTATCCATGAACCCTTCATCCCTATTCTGCTTTATAAACAACAGTCCAGCTCCATCATCCTAGATGTAGAACTGAGTGTGTTTTTCCCAAGTGAACTATTACACTCATCCCCCAAAACAAGGCCGACTTGCCACTTAACTGCTTCCTCCAATTGCTTTCCTCCGGGTTTGCAATCGACTGTGGAACTTCACAGAACAGCATTACTTAGTGGGATTTGCAAACCGGGGGATTAACCAAGCCCTTCTTTCTCCACCTCATTACCAGGAAACACTTCCTTTAATACATTTTCCAAAAACCCAACATAATGCTTTCTGAGGCCCGAGCGAATCTGGTTTTCATTAAGCCTGCCTGGCTCCGGACCCAGACCCACGGCCGCTCTGCCACAGGGCAGAGGCCCAGGCTTCTCCAGGCTCCCGAGCTCTGAGCTAAACCCTGGCTCATGGACGGGGTCGCGCTGTCTCTGCCAGGCCTTGCAGACACCGTCCCGGCCTGTCTGTGTCTGTGAGTCAATGATCCCAGATTCTCTGTCTTATTCAGTCATCAAGGTCCTCTCTCATCCTGCCTGCGCGTCACCCCACCCTCCAAAGCTGTCTGGATCATGGAGGGTCTGCGAAAACCTTCATCCCCACCCCGTAACTTCCATCTGTCTGTCCTAAAAGAGAAGCTGGCCTATATTTTACCACTCATTCATCTATGCGCATTTCTCTCTTATCTTGGATAGTGAAGTTTTTTTAATAATATATTTTTATTGATTTCAGACAGGAAGGGAGAGGGAGGGAGAGACAGAAGCATCAATGATGAGAGGTAAATCGTTGATCCGTGACTGCCTCCTGCACGCCCCTCACTGGGGGTGGAGCCTGCAATTCGGGCACGTGCCCTGTCCAGGAATCGAACCGTGACCACCTGGTCAACACTCCGCCCACTCAGCCACACTGGCTGGGCGGACAGTGAAATCTTAATGCTTCACATACATAAGGCATCACATTCTTTATCAGCTGGGGTTGCCTGGCTTTGCTAAAGACAGCTCTGGTCCCGGCATTGGTAACAAGTAGGTAGGTCAGGAACCCAGCCAGACAATTCATATATGGATCCCACACAGACCACGGCAGAAGGCACAGGGTTTGCAGATGGGAGAGCAACGTGGCGTTTACTGGAAGAACACTGAGGGCTGCTGAGTGGCTCGGGCGTGCCGTCTGATCTAGTAGCAGGCACACTCACCAAATACTGAAACACGTATGTTGTTTGTGAAGGAACTCACAGGGCAGTGGCGGCAGTCTGCATGCGGCTGAGGGCTTAGTCAGTCTCCTTAGCTGGAGATACGGTGATTTCCACAGAGCCTTAAACTGTTCTCGCTGTTGGAACCAGGCGATTACCTGACAAACGTGCACGCGTGTGTTCATTAGCTACAGCTGCATTACACACGCACACCCCGCAGGGCACCAGAGAGCTGTGCACAGGAACCCGTGAATTCCCGCACGGACACGCTGTGCACGCCGACCGCTGGCCGGTGCGGCACCCTCCCTCTATAACCTTCAAGCGCATGATAGTGGGCCCAAGTTTGGGGGCGAAGATCAATTCCGGTCAATAAGCATATTTACCGAGAGGTTCCAATTTCCAGGCGTCCCAATGGTTTTGAAGTTACAACGATCTACTTAAAAAAAATACAGAGAACCCCGAGCTGCCCAGAGTATGGCACTGAGCATGTGTCTCCAAGCACATAACTCAACTGTTACTGAACATACCCTTTAATTAATTCCTTTTCCCCGAAGGCTCCTCACACACCCAACCTTTTGCTCAACAAATCGCTACTAATTAAACATGCCCTGTGAGGGCCTGAATTCGTAACTAGTCTTTTGAACTTTATTAAATGTAATCTGACAGACATTAGAAACAGGTGATTATGAATAAATGGTAAGTGAGCGGCCACAGGACCATTTTATAGTTCCTGCTGTTGGAACAGATTCACACACACACGCAATTCCACGGCATTTAAAGGGAGTCATTTCCTGTAAAGTCCTGGTTCAGCACTATTTTTATAATACCAAATCGAAAACAATATCTTTGCAAAAGTCCAAGGTCTGTGCCGGAATAGGCCCTTGGTATTATGTATTCGCTGAGTGGAGATACAGTTCCATTCTTGGAATACCGAGTTACTAATTCCATCAGCCCTACAAGCATTTAAGGAATGTGTGTGCCTTCAGCTGGGCACCAACAATCATATTTTAACCACCCAGTTGTTGAAAATTATGTGAAAGCTAAGGGAAAGTTTAACATTTTCTCCTACACAAGCCCAGCCAGTTTGTCTGCAGGAAAATTATTTCATTGAAGTGCTCGGGCATGCACACGTGGAATGTGCTGTTGTTTTTTTTTAAGGCGACATTTCTGAACCAGTGGGAAAACCTCCATCCTTAGGCAAGGCACTAACTACATGAAAACACATTTTACTGCTGCAACCATGGGCAGGAGATGAGGTCTTCCTTGTGAGTAATGGACTAAATTTGGTTGCTTTCAGCGAAATAAATGAAACTTCAAATATATTAAGAAATAAAAATAGTTTGACCACCTAAACTACATGAGCAAAGTGTTTGTTTAATTACTCTCCATTTGCTTGGTTTTTGGTGATACGATTGAATAGCTAGTTGACACCTCTTTGAATTCCAATGCCTACGATAGATGCAATTTCTAAAAATGTAGCTGTATGGACTTACAAAAAAAAGGCAAGTTTAGTGGATGATCTCAATACTTTAGAGTCATTATAAAGGCAGAACAAGGAGAGAGAAGGCTTTGTACTAAGAATGACACTAAGAAAGACAGAGAACTGAAAGTGCCTTCTCATATTGAAACGCTTACTCTTATCCTTCGGCATGAGCAGGGAAAGTCCCAAAGCAAGGCCATTTCTGACTGCACACATCAGATGCTCTAAAGCCGACTGGCCCGTCTCAAGCGAGAACATGCCTGTGTGGACCAATGGCGACCCCCACACCTATCAAGTTCAAATATGAATGTGCCCAGCATGGCACCTGCACATGAAATGTGCTTAATGAGACCCTGGGATGAATACATGAATAGCAGCATTCAGCAGAGAACAAAAACACTGTGCTTGGCCACAGTGCTGCTCCTCCTTAAAATGCCCCCCAACCCCCCGCCGATGGCAAGACTTGGATCTCCTGCCTTATTCTCCCTGGAACTGCCCACACTTCCAGCTGCCTTCTCTGCTCCGTTGCCTCTTGCCTAGCCCCGGCCTCTTCAGCTTTTCAACATCTCTGAGTTCAAATCCCACCCCCGGGGACTGACCACAATGAGCCATGAGTGACGCACAACTGTGCAAGCTGCACGGGGGTGACAGTGGCAGCAACAGTAAACCCGGGAGGAGCAGGGGGTGACCCCCTCTCTGTGAGATCTGAGTGGGTCATAATTGGAAGAGTCAACACTCTACCACGAATCCCTGCTCTGCCTAAGAGAAAACACTCTCTGACTACAAGTAAAGCATTGCATTAATGGGCCAGCATTTTCCTAGGAATGTTTCCTAGGTTAAGAAGGAAAATGATTGTGTGGTGAAAACAAGTTTAGAGCCTGGCCAGTGTGGCTCAGTGGCTGAGCGTTGACCTATGAACCAGGAGGTCTCGGTTTGATTCCTGGTCAGGGCACATGTCCGGGTTGTGGGCTTCCTCCCCAGGAGGAATCAAGGAGGCAGCCACCGATCAATGATTCTCTCTCATTGTTGATGTTTCCATCTCTCTCTCTCCCTTCCTCTGCCTTCCTCTCTGAAATCAATAAAGATATATTTAAAAAGTATAGCCCTGCCCTGACCGGTTTGGCTCGGTGGATAGAGCGTCAGCCTGTGGACTCAAGGGTCCCAGGTTCGATTCCGGCCAAGGGCATGTACCTTGGTTGTGGGCACATCCCCAGTGTGGGGGTGTGCAGGAGGCAGCTGATGGATGTTTCTCTCTCATCAATGTTTCTATACCCCTCTCCCTTCCTCTCTGTAAAAAAAAAAAAAAATCAATAAAATATATTAAAAAACAAAATAAAATAAAAAAATAAAAAGTACAGCCCTAGCTGGTTTGGCTCAGTGGATGGAGCATTGGCTTGCATACTGAAGGGTCCCAGGTTTTATTCTAGTCAAGGGTACATGCCTGAGTTGCAGTCTGTATCCCCACTGTGGGTGGGGTGTGCAGGAGGCAGCCAATCGCTGATTCTCTCTAATCACTGATGTTTCTATCTCTCTCTCCCTCTCCGTTCCTCTCTAAAATCAATAAAAATATATTTTAGGACCCCTGAGCTTTGAATTATGCTAATATTGTCTGAGTCTCCAAGCACTTGACCCAAACTTGTTAGGACTCTCTCCTAGTTTCCTAAAGACCTAGAACTTAGATTATTTTCTTTCTCCTAACATGTAAGCTCCATGTAAGCAATTTTTGCAGTGATACACAGACATGTTTTCACCCCCAGAAACAGACTTTTTAACGAGTGCAAAGTTATGAGCCTCTGGAGTGCTCGCCAGGTACCTGACTCGATGGAGTACACCACTTCGGCATTCCTGCCCTTGTCCTTGTCCAGCGCCGTGACCTGCAGCACCGCCGAGCCCACAGCTGAGGATTCATACACCCGCCCTTCGTAGGAGGAACTCGTGAACCAGGGCGCGTGGTCATTCGTGTCACTGACATTCACCACGATCCTCGCAAAGTTGCGCTTCACAGGGACGTCTTGATCTCGCACCTGAAAAAAAAAATCAACGTTATGATCAACCCCGTTGGAATTTTCCTGACTTAAAACCCCTCCCAAATGCATGAAACCCTTCAGGAACTGCAGGGTGGGCCGGAGAAGGGGCCGAGAGCCGTACCATGACCGTGAGGACGTGCTGGTGAATGGCTTCGTGATCCAGTGTCTCCAAAGTGTAAAGAGAGCCAGTTGCAGGATCCAGACGAAACTTCTTGAGACTCAGCGGGTCGATGCTGCTCTGCAGGGTGTAGATGAGTTTGTTTTTCTCATCCTTATCCACAGCACTGATGTGCAAAATCTCTGTCTCTGGGGCTGTGTCCTCAGGAATAACGACTTCATACTTGGGTGTAGAGAACTGAGGACGATGGTCATTTGTGTCTATGACTTTGATGAATACCTACAATGACAGAACCAGTCACAAAATAATATTCCTGAGTCTGACATTTTAATAAATAACCAGCGAATCAGATGCACATTTTTAAAAATTGATTTTTTTGTAGCAAAAATGAAATGCAAACATGAGAAAAGTAACAAAAAGCAAAATATCTTCAAATTTTTCATTGACATGCTATTTCTATACATGAGTATGATAACGAGGACCTTTCTAAATTCTTGAGACTAACTTTGGAGAGAAAATGTAACACCTTTCATACATTTCTTTATGAAACCCAGCAGAGGTATTTTAGATTACTCAGATAAACGATTACAGAGAATTGACTTTCCCAGGTTTACAGAAGACTAATTTCCTGGATCAGAGTTGATCTGCACCTATCATGCTATTGAGTGAGGATAATAGTAGACTGCCACAGGACCTAAATTTCCTGTTCTAATCTCTGAGACTCCAAATTCTTATCGACAGATTATTTTTATATTTATGAAAAAGTAAGAAACATGCTTTTAAATTCTTATCTTTTTGTGATTGTAAAACCTATGTATAAATAGTAAACACATTTACTTCCTAAAAGCAACTGAAGTACAATGAAAAGATAAACTCTCTTAAACATTTCAGCATCGCATAAAAACCTTAGAGGGAAAAAGCTGATGTTAAAAAACTCAGTCCCCAGTAAAACCCTTTTACATGCCAGCAGGATTCACTTTCAGATTGCAAAGGTGTGTGTGAGTAAGGCACAGGGGAAATCACCACTGGTTATAAAAGCGATTTACAGCATGAGCAAGAAAGTTAGGCTTCGCTGGTGCGTCTGGAGAAAGGGGTGCGCTAGTCCCGATGGCACAGGAGGCCTGGGTCCCAGGAACGCACAGGGGAAGCGGCTAACACACTGCCCCAGGCGTGTGAACCAGCGGCCTGTGCGGGAAGCCGGTCCCAGCTCTCAGAGGATGCTGAGGCCATGAGGGACCGTCACATCAGACTTCATATGAATGCTAAACGCAATCACCCAAGTGCAGGAAGGTTTTATGCAACAGTTATGTAAATGTTTAAAGCTACAGAGGCCTCACTCCTCGATGTCAAGGGTGATCCAGAAGGGATGGCTCTCAAGGCAGTTTCTACAGATTAAGTCATTTTGCATTTATTCCCACTATAAATTTAAAGATCATTCTTCTCATGGAGTGTTGGGCAGACATCGTGTAATCCTGCTCCAAGATCCATTAATCACAAGTGAGCAGGAACCGCTGAAGGAAAAGCAGCCATTTTCGATAAGGCCATTCAGCTGAAACATTGGCTAGGCACTAACAGGTCAGCACTGAGCGTGAAAAATAAAGGTGGCAGCCCTGACCAGTGTGGCTCAGTGGATAGAGCGTCAGCCTGTGGACTGAAAGGTCCCAGGTTCGATTCCAGTCAAGGGCATGTACCTTGGTTGTGGGCACGTCCCCAGTGGGGAGTGTGCAGGAGGCGGCTGATCGATGTTTCTCTCTCATCAATGTTTCTAGCTCTCTATCCCTCTCCCTTCCTCTCTGTGAAAAATCAATAAAATATATAAAAAAATAAATAAATAAAATAAAATAAATGCGGCAATCCCGCCCTCACAAAGCTTTCAAGCTCCTGGGCCATGTCCTGTACACACAAAGTCTAATGAGGTTTCATACACGATCAAGTGAGCCTTTCAGAGAAGCTGCTCAGGAGGAAGAAAAGCTTTGCGTGCCTAGGTAGGTCTTGGGTTGGTAGATGAGTGCATATTTGTTTGGGTAGGAGTGAGATGCTAAAGGGATTATCAGAACGATGTTACTAGTGATTTTAGACAGCCCTCGCTCGCTAAGGGAGCCAAAGCTTAAACCAGCTTCAACAAAAACGACTTGGAAAAATCATCCTCAACAGGAACACGTTTTTTTGTAATCCTCACCTGAGGATATTGTTTCCATTGTTTTGTTTTGTTTTTTAGAGAGGAGGGAGGATGGGGGAGAGAGAGAGAAACAGCGATGTGAGAGAAACACATCAACTGGTAGCCTCCCGTTTGCACCCTGACTGGGGCTGGGGATCGAGTCTCCAATGGGTGTATGTGCCCTTGACCTGGAATCAAATCAGAGACCCTTTGAGCAGATGATCTAACCATTGAACAACCGGCCAGGGCAAGAGAGAGATATTTTATACTAATACAGTTGAAAAGGAGTAAAATATAAATATATCTTGATAATATAACAATGTGTGGGTTTCTTAAGTCTTCTTTCAGAAATGTCAAAACTGGCTAATTATATGCAAAACCTAAATCGGGATTTGCAGTTAATTTTACTTCGGTAAATAAAAGTCCTGGGTGTGCACACGTGTTAACTACAGCAACACGGTAACTTCTAATTGGAGAACCTCGGGACACAGAACCAACTGCTCATCTTCTCCTCCTCCGACAAGTACCCCCTCATCCTCCGCTAACCTGAGTCAGTATCGTGCTGGTTCCATCTGTCGCCTCGACTGTGAGGTTGTAGTCTGACTTCTGTTCCGCATCCAGAGGTTTGGCAACAATGATGGTGCCCGTGCCCTTGTCCACATCGAAGTGACTCTCATAGTTGCCACCTGGTTTCAGTTAGGACAAACAAGTAAGAACAGGGAACAGGACGAAAACCGGCCGACTATTTTGTGGCTTTTTAATTCTTAATGGCAATGAAACAAAATTTCTGATACATAATCAATATTGGCCAAGGTGATTCCTAGTGCTTTCATTTTGAGAACAAGGAAAGGCGATGACAAAGACATTGCTTTTAGGAAGGCAGAGTGGACACCTACCTGTCAAGGCAACAACTAAACGAAAGGAAGCAAGAGAGCAGCTCTGAAGAGGAAGACATTGCTAAAATTGTCCATGAACGACTGCCAATTTGCTTTTTCAGGGGTTCTAAAAATCTCTTCAATTCATGTGGCAGTAGCTATATAAGATATCATTTGGTAACCAAGGTTGGCCATTTAAAGAGTTAAATTATAAAACACAACAACTATAACACTTTGGTAAAATACCTATTAAAAAAAAAATGTTGACTCGGAAAAAAGTTATCTAGAGTTAAGAGTTAGCCATGACTCATATCAAGTATGTGATATTTTTTCCATTGTTGTCAAAGAGGAATGAAGCAAATGTTTCTGTGCTGCTTACATTATCCAAATACAATGCCAATTACATATTCTTGACAAACTCTTTTCAAATCCATTGAGCTTGAGATACTTACATCAATGAAATGGAATGAAAATGTCTTAACATCACAATGAAGTTCTATTACTAAATCTTACCAAAAAGCACACACACACACACACAGCAAAGTTTTCAGTTAAAATGAAGAATCTAGGGACGGATGAGAAATTGGTATGTTTGTAATTAAAATGGATGACTGCGTGCACACTATGAAAAGAAAACGCAATGAAAGGGAGGCCCTGGAAATAAAACAGTTCCAAAAAAAAAAAAAATAATGGTGCTTTTACTGCAGATCTCATAATCTGAGACAAATTATGTGATCTCAGCAGATACCTTCTGCTGTACAGTTCAGGTCACAAGGCATCTGAAAGATGTAAAACACTTCTCTAGCCAGTGTGTCTCCTGGCACAGCCAAAAAGAAGCAAGCAAGCATGGAAGAAAGCAGAGAACAAGGTAGAGCCATCAATCAGACCGGTTCCAAAGGCGGGCAGGGTTATATGGTGATGTTAGGGGCTGCACAGGAGTAGCCTGCTCATCTGGAAACGGGACAGGAATGAACAGACAGCAAACAAACCGTTCTGATTGCGGTGGATTAGGAACATAATCTCATTTCTTTAAAACTAACCTGTAATGGTTTCATAGGTGTTGATGGCATCCACAATTTCATACATTGACCAACATGATGAACAGAGCCTAACTGTCTAGTGTGCAAGTTCAAGGGGAAAAGCTGTACCGGTGCACCTGTGGTCCCTCAGCCGATGGCCAACAGCTCAACTTGCTGAAACAGCATCTGGGGCTATCGTGGCTGAGAGGTGGGCGAGGGAAGAGGGACATGAAGTCCCAAGTAGAGATGAACCATAATACGTGCTTCTGGTCTTAAGTATCCTTATCATTAAAATAGTGTGGAGAAACCATAAAAACATGTCAAAGTCTAAGGTGAACTTTTGAAAAGTATGTTGGAATAGGTTATTAGGTTCTATAACTACGCTGAATTAAATGACAAAAAAACAAAACTGGCTTAGGCATGTAACTTAATCTAGTGAATCTTGCTTCCTACTGAAAATGAGGTAAATAAACCTTTAAAAATCACAGTTGCCATATCGTTTTTAAGTTATAAAATTAAAAATTTTAAGCTTATGCTCTATAAAATACTGTGACAACCACACAGACACAGCTATTTTAAACATTTAAATCATATCCACTGAAAATGGTAATCTGCCATATGCTATGTTTCAAGAGGGAAAATTTAAAAAGCTGTATTTTTGGATCAGAAACTGTACTTTTGGACCAAAATGCTTAGATTTCTTTATAAGTCCTTGACGTACTTTTAAAAACCTTATTTTTCATATGGAGATGGTACACACAGAGCCCCTATTTTAAACAAGTTCAATATACGCTGGATTCAGTGACAGACTTTGCAATCAAGATACTGCAATTTAAAACAGACTGGTCTTATTCCCAACGTTACTTTTCTGAGACATGCACAAAGATCAGAAAAGCGTAAACAGGTTCTCCATGGTATAACGCAGACGAGGACGGTGACCGCCGTGAGGAACGCTTACCAACGATGTCAAACCAAAGAGGGGTGCCAGGAGGCTCAACAGCTATCACTCCGATCATGTGAGCCACGGGGTCGCTTTCCATGACCGTAAAAGTGAAAAACGATTCTTCAAAGGAAATGGGCTCCTGGGACGGTTTGGGTTTGGAGATCCATTCGATATGGAGGCGAGTGGTTGACCACTTCTGCGGGCGACCGTTGTCTACTGCCTTGATCTGTATGAGCAGAGGGGGTCAAAACGGCCAACTATTAGAAGTAACATCCCATGGCTGAAGCAGGGACTGCGTTGGTCTTAGACTGAGCCAATTTCAGACATTTAATATCTGCCTTTGCATATTCCACGTGTTTAATGCTTGATCAAAAAGCAACCTCATCATGCCACAACTCAACAAATAATAACTTTAGTGGCAACTGAAAAGAGGAAAACAAACCCATACTCCCCACTGTCATACTGAGGCCATTTACGGAATCTATATGTATAAAAGCCTAAGCACCCATTCTGACTGAATGACCGGAACGACCAGAATGACCGGTCGACCAGTCGCTATGATGTGCACTGACCACCAGGGAGCAGGCGCTCAATGCAGGAGTTGCCCCCTGGTGATCAGTGCACTCCCACAGCCAAACACCCCTGGTGCCTCCCCGTGGCCAGCACCCTCCTGTGGTACCCAGCTGGCCAACCCCATGTGGTCCCTCCACCTAGCTGGCGGCCAACCTCCCACAGTCTCTCCCACCCCAGCTGGCCCACCAACCTACTAAAGTCCCTCCCCCTTGGCCAGTCCCTCTCTCCATCCAGCTGGCTGTGATTGGCCCCCATTGGGGCTGGTCACCTCTCCCAGGCTGGCCGGCCAATCTCCCTCAGTCACTCCCCACAGCCAGCAGGTCCCGACTGGCCCAACCCTGATCAGCCCGACCCAAATTGGCCCTGATCACCGGTCAGGCCTAGGGAGCCCACCTGTGCACAAATCTGTGCACCGGGCCTCTAGTAGTTATAAGAGAATGAGACCAAAGACTAGATGAATAATAAATGTTTGTAAGAAACTCAAAGACTCGATCGTAACTCACTGAAAGAATATCGTATTCTCCAGCTCCAGAAAACGTCTTGGATGACACGAGTCCGGTTTTGGGCTCAATAAAAAATTTTCCGTGCTCGTTACCCTCTTCGATGCTGTAGGAGATTTCTGCGTTGGGACCTTCGTCTTTGTCAGCAGCGATCACCCGGTAGATGGGGTCACGCTTGGCGTTCCGGTCTCGGTCCGGCTTTTCTCGCTCCGGGAGTCTGATCTTGTAGAACTTTTGCAGGAACTGAGGTTTGTTGTCATTTTCATCAAGGATTTTCACAATCACTCTTGCAACAGTTGATCTGGGGGGACTGCCATTGTCTGTCACGGTAACCTGTTTTTTAAAGGTGAGAGATCAACAATGGTTTTGAAATACACTAAATAAACGTGGATGCTTTCTTCCTAAGTGAGACTCAGCATCTGTGGAAACCTCTCCAGGGCACACAGCTCTGACCACAAACCACCTCCTCTCGTTCCAGCAACAGCCCTGTGAGGAGGCAGGACAACCAACCTCTCCCATTTTCAGACAGAAACTCAGGGAGGGGCAATGGCTGTGAGCCCTAACCTCTCCTGACCAGGCCATCTCCCTTCCTCACACTGCCAGT
>PVJC01032957.1:0-19621 GCA_004026665.1 Murina feae
ACTCAACAAGTTACAATTCTAGTCCCGGGATTCAGATCTCACCCTTCAAAGCCTAGCAGCTGTCCCACAAAATATTACCGGGAAAAACTTTTGTTAAACCGCCTCTGCCCCTCTTCCTCCCCTGCCCTTCTGCCCTCTCCCCTGACCCCCTGACCCCTTGCCCCTTTGCCCTCTCCCCTGACCCCTGACCCCTTGCCCCTCTGCCCTCTGCCCTCTCCCCTTGCCCGTCTGCCCGCCCCCGCCCCCGCCCCCGCCCCCGCGCAAGGCTTTCAGATAAGCCCTCTGCGCACGCGCGGCCTGCCTGAGGGTGGGGCCTCGGAGAGCGCCGGCCCCGCCCAGGCCCCGCCCAATCTGAGGCGCTGCGCTCGGGGCTCCAGGCGGGGAGGTAAGGAAAGGCGAGGATCCCGCTCGTGGGGCGGTGTCCGCGACGCGGCGGGGCCCCAAAGACCTGAGGCCGGGGAGGGAAGGTGCCGACTCCCGAGCGCCGCCCGCCTCCGCCGCCATTTTGCAGCCGGAGCCCGCAGCGGTGGGAGGGGAGGCTCCCCTGGCGCCGGGCCCAGCCGGGCTGCGAGGGGCGGGCCGGGCGGCGGGGGGCGGTGGCTCGGCGGGCGGGAGGCGGGGGGCGGGGCCCTGGCGCCGGGACAGGGACGCGGCTGTCCCGCGTGGCTGAGGTGGCCAAGCCCTGGCCCGAAGCTGGCGACGGCGCGAGGCTCGGGCCTCCCGCTGCCAGACCCGGGCTGGCGTGCCCGACTCCGGCCTCGGTGTCTTCATGATCATAAGTCCCCGTCGGGCACAGCACGCACCAGAGTATGAAACGCTTTCACGGGGCCCAGGGAATGGACTGTTGTCCCATTTCGCAGACAGAAAACGAAGGCCCAGAATGGGGAGGTGTGCGTGGGGACGCCCAGCGAGGACGTGGCGTTGGGAGACAGGTCTTGCTCCTCCAAAAGCGGCGCCCTTTCCTTCGGGCCACTCCGCCTCACCTGTCCAAGGAAGGGGCGGAGCTACGGGATTGGGCCAATGACGGGCAATCCTCCCCCCTCCTTTCCTTCTGTGCCCCCCCCACCTCCCCTTCCCTTCCCATCCTTTCGTTTCCCTCTCTCTGTACCAACCAGGTCAGCACTAAGAAGTAGAAGTATTCAGAAGCCAAGTCATGGATCCACCTGCACGGAAAGAAAAGTCCAAAGTTAAAGAACCTGTCAGCAGGGTTGAGAAGGCCAAGCAGAAATCAGCCCAGCAGGAGCTGAAGCAAAGACAGAGAGCAGAGGTGAGGTGGAGGAGGGGCCTGTGTACCTGTCATCTGCTGGAGACAGGCCATGCGGAAGGAGAAATAGTACAACTGCGAGGGGGGCCCTCCCTGCCTGCAGGCAAAACTGGTGTCCAGCGGGTTTAGAGAGATGATCGGTGAGGTGCAGCATGGTGAAGGGGCAGCCCAGGGTCGCATGCCCAGTTAGTGTCCGGGCTCCAGATGACTCCGGGGGCAGAGCGTTTGTGCTAGGGACCCGAGGGAAGGGAGAAAGAAGGGAGGGGTCGGTGAGAGAGAGCAAGTGGCAGACGCCCAGCACAGATGTGCCGCATGTGGTCAGGAGGAGGAGAGGCCCAAGCTCGGCTACGCCCACCGATGTGTCCTTTGGTCAGTCAACACTTACCATCAGTTTGTGAATAAAAAGTTGAAACTGTCGCCCATAACCACCTGGTTCACAGGTCGATGCTCAACCACAGCCACCCTGGCCAGGCCAGTATTATGTTTTTTTAGAATTATTTGTGTTGTGTGTTGTTGTTTGTGATTACTTTCGTCACTGTGGAGTTCCATTTTCCTTAAAGATTAGAGGATTTTATCACAATATAAAATTTTTTATGGAAAAAGAGATTATAGGATCATTCAAGCTTACTATTTATTCTAGTCAGTTTTCATCATTTTACTTTCTAGGAATTTATTTCATTTCCCTTTTCAAACTTATTGACACCAAGTTCATAATGTTTGCTGTAGTCTCTATTACATCAGTACTTATGTGGTGTGTTTGGGGTTTTTTTTTATTCTAATAGTATTGTTTGTGCCTACTTCCTTTTTATCCTGATCAGTGATGTTGGGGGTTTGCTTTAGCATTTTCAGAGAACCGCCTTTTGGTGATCCTCTCTATTTATTGTACATTGGGCTGCTTTTCCATTAATTCTGCTCTTATTTTCTATGTGTCTCACTTCTCGATTTCTTTATTTGCCTCTTGTCTTTTTAATTAATCAAGTTATTTTCCCTAAACACAAACATTCCCTTCTTTTTCTTTTTCTTTTGTCCTACAAATTGGGAAGTTATATAATGTGTCTGTCCAGTAGTGGACAGGTTGGGCATACAAGGATAAAGAAAGATGAGGACTAAGGTAGAGCCCCTGCTCTTCACCTTAGAACAGGGGTCCTCAAACTTTTTAAACAGGAGGCCAGTTCACTGTCCCTCAGACCGTTGGAGGGCCGGACTATAGTTTTTTTTAAAAAAAAAACTTTGAACAAATTCCTGTGCACACTGCACATATCTTATTTTGAAGTAAAAAAACAAAACGGGAACAAATACAATATTTAAAATGAAGAACAAGTAAAGTTAAATCAACAAAGTTACCAGTAATTCAATGGGAACTACGGGCCTGCTTTTGGTTAATGAGATGGTCAATGTCCAGTTCCATATTTGTCACTGCTCGTTGTTGCCGAGACTGAGAGGAGGAGTCGAGAGACAGAGAGAAGGAGGGGAGTCAGAGAGTACGGTGCACATTCCACACATGCGCACTGCGGGCCCCGGGACGAGTAGGCTGCTAAGCAGGACAGGCACCCGGTGGGCTGGATAAATGTCCTCAGCAGGCCACATGTGGCCCGAGGGCCATAGTTTGAGGACCCCTGCCTTAGAATGTCTGTTGCAGTGTTTGCTCCAGCCCACTGTCTGCCCTGGGTCCATTCTCACTGATGTAATAGATGCCTCCTATGTGGCCTGTAATCTCTCTTCCCCCCACTCCATCCCTCACGTGGTCTTCAGTTATCTTTCCCAAAGCCCAGCTATAACCAGGTTGCTCCCCTGCACACCTATCTTTGGTGGCTCTCCAGAGTCGGCCAGATAAAGTCCAGGTTCCTTGGCATGGCATTTAGGCCCCTGACATACTCTTCCTGTTTTCTCCAGTTCCCCACCTCTCCTCTATAATATCCTTCATATTAGCATACTTGAAGTTTCCAGAACTAATTCTGTATTTTTCTATTATTTTATTTAATCATAAAATCCCCCCTCCCCCATCATCTATCAAGTCCCTTCTCCAATCTCTATCTGTTCAAATCCTACAGATCCTTTAAAGGCCAGATTAAGTCACCTGTTTTACTGCTTTCCTGCTTCCCCAAATGGAATTAGTATCTGCTTCTCCTGTTCCCTTACTGGTGCAGTTCTGGCACTTTCAAATGGCGCCGCCTGTTGTGTCTGAAGATAGGTTGAGCAGCTGCATCCATTGCTAACACATCTTTTTCTCCCATTAGATTTATGCCCTTAACAGAGTCATGACCGAACTGGAGCAGCAGCAGTTTGATGAGTTCTGTAAACAGATGCAGCCTCCTGGAGAGTGAGCCACCCGTGTTCAAATGAGATGGGACCCCTGAGGCCTTGTCTGTGAGCTCGGTACCAGTTTTAAGCTGAGATGGCCCATTCGGAGCCTGACAGATCTAGACAAGAAGGCATTTGTGTTATTCCTAAAACTGGATAAAGCTGAACTTCCTATATGTAACTTCTGCTTCACTGGTTCCTCCAATTTGAATTGGCCCAATGCTTGCTGAAGAGACTTGTTTTATTCTCCTAAGATAATACTCTTATTTTTTAAACCTTTTTCTATTGTTTGAGAAAAATCAGTGTTTCTTGTGAAACTGTAAATCTCCAAAAATACAAATAAAATACTAATAAAATGTGCATTTGCTCATACTTTAGTTGGGGATGCCTAGCCGTAAGAAATGGATCAATGTTATAGGAGAGGAAAAATGAGGTGAGCAGAGGGAACCCTTGCTCCTTCAGGAGGGGAGTGGAAGAGAGAGGGAGAAAGAATGTGGCTGCTTCTAGTTCTCATTCTTCCTGGGGCTGAAACTCTGCAGTCCCCTGATCCTCCGTTTGTAGCCATACAGTGTAAATCTGTGTCCCTTTACTCCGTGATGAGCTGCTACTCAGGGTCAGAGCTGGAAGCCAGTGTCCTCTCACCTTGCAAGTGTGGACAGCTAGCAGCAGGCCTGCACCAGCAGGAGAAGAGGGCAGGCATTGCTTTTTCATTTGGCAGTGACTTTACTAGGCCTAGAAACGGATTTATGATGGGGATATTCAGGCTGGAATGTCGGAGCTCATGGATGTTTATAATATTCGTACTACATCATACTAACACTAGAGGCCCTGTGCACAAAAATGTGTGCACTGGGTGGGGGGAGGGGTCCCTCAGCCCAGCCTGTGCCCTCGCAGTCTGGGGCCCCTCAGAGGATGTCCAACTACTGGCATGCCTGGCCAGCCTGGGTGAGGGGCAGAGGGCCATTTCAGGCTGCCCACAGCCCCTTCAGGGTTCAGGTCCCTACTGGGGTGCCTGTCTGGAAACAGGTATCTGGGATTTATTTAACTTCTATAATTGAAACTTTGTTGCCTTGCTCCCCTTCCTCCCCCCAAGCCTGGGTTGCCCCTGGCAACCCAAGATCCCAGCCCCACAGGTATCTGGGGTTTGTTTATCTTCTATAATTGAAACTTTGTAGCCTTGAGTAGAGCTCATGGCCCACAGGGCCCTGGCTTCCTCCATTGCCTGGGGCAACTCCAGCTCTATGGTTGCCACCATCTTAGTTGAGTTAATTTGCATATCTGCTCCTGATTGGTTGTGGGTGTGGCTTGTGGGCATGGCTTGTGGGTGTAACGGAGTGAGGGTCAATTTGCATATTGCTCTTTTATTAGATTAGATTGTATATAGCTCTCTAGAATGCACAACTAAATCAATTCATCTCCAAAGTAAACCTTTTGAAGTGCCAGGTATTGGCAGACAGCAGAAATCCAAAAGCATGTTTATGAAGGAAGTTATAATATAGTGAGACACAGACACAGTCATCTAATTCTGAAAAAACATATGATAGAGAGATGAATAGAGAGCAATGGGGAGGGAAAGGGACTGTGTTCCTGTATAGCCAAATCAGAGCAATGTGGACTTCTCTTGATTTTTATTTTTAAATCCTAAATTCAGATTGAATGCATATTTGCCATATACATTGTTCTGCAAACTTCAAGAAGTTAGTCCTGAGGTAAAAAGTGCTCTGGTGCCCAGCTGAGGAAAAGGTAGACAGCCAACAATCCTTTGTATACCATCTGGAGGTAAAAGTCAAGAGAGTGCTGGGGTTTCCTGCTTTCAGCGGACCTATGTCCTTTTTTGAGGTGTAACTTGAGGGTCCCATACAATATTGTTTATTTCTACTCACTTTGGATTTTAGAATATGAAGTGGCATTTTGAATATCTAGAGTTTAGTACTTTAGACCTTAAGAAAAAAGCATATAATGATGGCTTAGAATCCAAATGATCCTTCAAGCTTCCAATATGACTAATCTCTAAATGAAGCAAAAGGCAGAAGCTTTGACTGTTGAAATAATTACAGAATTTCAAATTGGGCAACCTGATTGTCCTATGACTAGCTCTGCTTCATGGGGCTAGAGTATGTAAATTCATTGCAGCATTATTTACAACTAGAGGCCCAGTGCACAAAAATTCATACACTGGGGGGTCCCTCCGCCCAGCCTTCCCATTCTCACAGTCTGAGAGCCCTCAGGGGATGTCCTACCAATGGCTTAGGCCTGCTCCCTCAGGGGAGCAGGCCTAAGCTGCAGTCTGGCTTCCCTCTGTGGGAGGCCACCAGGCTGATCAGGAGAGGGTGCCAACCCTATCACCCCACTGCTGCTGCCACTGCCACAGCCACTGCCAGCCATCACAGCTGTCGGCCCTCTACCATCGCAGCCACCAAGGTGTTTTCATCAACATGGATTCCAGTCCCTTCACCATAAAAAAAGACAACTTACTTTAGGCATTTTTAAGATGTCTCTTTCATAAGATATAACCTTTCTTTCTTTCTTTCTTTTTCTTTTTTATCCTCCCTGAGGATATTTTCCCATTGATTTTTAGAGAACATGGAAGAGAGACAAAGACAAAGAGAAACATCAATGTGAGAGGGACACATTGATTAGTTGCCTCCTGCATGAGCCCTGACTTGGGCCCATGGCGCAGCAGCTGTGGGGGATGCTGATCAGGTCCTGTCTCTCTGGCCCTCACAAGTAGCCACAGTGGCTGCTGATCAGGCCCTCACCACGGCCCCGCCCCGGATGCTGCAAGTCCCCTCCCACCCGTGCCTGCTGCACGTGCAGCCTGCTGAGCAGTTGTTACCATGATGGCATCTCAGACAATTTGCATATTCCTCTATTATTAGTATAGATAGCCAAGATATGGAAGCAACCTAAGTGTCCATTGATAGATGATTGGATAAAAAAGGAGGTGGTACATATATGCAATGGAATATTACTCAGTTATCAACAAAGAAATCTTACCTTTTTCGACAACATGGATAGACCTAGATGGTATGTTTAGAATAAGTCAGACATAGAAAGACAAACACCCTATGATTTCACTTATATGTGGAATCTAAAAAAAAATTAAAATAAAAGAACAAACAAAACAGAAACAAACTCATAGATATATAGAGATGGTTACCAGATGGCAGGGAGGTGTGGACTGGGTAAAAAAGGTGGAGGGATTAAGATGTATAAATTGGTAGTTACAAAATAATCATGGGATATAAAGTAAAGCATAGGGAATAGAGTCAATAATGTAACAGCTATGTATGCTGCCGGGTGGGTAATAGAATAGACTTATCTAGTAGACTAGACTTTGTAAGCTATGTAAATGTCTAATCACTGGGTTGTACCCCTGAAACTAATGTCATATTGAATGTCAACTGTAAGTGGAAAAAAAATTTTTTTAAAGAAATGCTATGTGGCTGGTGTGGCTCTATTGGTTGAGCATTGTCCCATGAACCGGGAGATCATGGTTCAATTCCCAATCAGGGTACATGCCAAGGTTGTGGACTTGATCCTCAGTAGGGGGCGTCAAGAGGCAGTCAATCGATGTTTCTCTCCTTGATGTTTCTATCTCTCTTCCTCTCCCTTCCACCCTAGGAAATCAATAAAAACATATTTTAAAGAAGAGAGAGAAAGAAAGAAACACAGAGCCCCAGCCAGTCTGGCTCACTGGACAGAGTGTTGGCCTATAGACTGAAGGGTCCTGGGTTCAGTTCAGGTCAAAGGCTTGTACCTCAGTTGCAGCCTCAATCCCAGGCCCTGGTCAGGGCGCATGCAGGAGGCAACCAATAGATGTGTCTCTCACATCAATGTTTCTGTCTCTCTGCTCTTCCCCTCCCTTCCACTCTCTCTAAAAATCAATGGAAAAATATCCTCAGGGGAGGATTAACAAAACAAAACCAAAAAAAAATAAATGCCTTAGTGAACTGAGTCCCACCCCATTACTGGAGCAATATCAATTCTGATGAGTTTCATTTCCAAGGGATTAATCTTAGTGCAAAAGGTCACACAACTGGTTATAGAGCTGAAATGCAAACCTGGCCCAAAGTAAGCTTGGAAAAAATTCTGTTCCATCTGACATGAACAACTATTGTCCTGAAGGGATTCAGATCCCTGAATAAAGGGGAAGAAGGGAAGGTTGCTGGCCCCACTGTGGGTTGTTTGGGTTTGAGACACCATGTATCTACCACAATCACAACACAGGAACAAGGAAAGATTTACTGAGGATAAGGCAAGTCTTGGCCCAACAGGCTGGCACAAACCACGCAGAAGCCAGAAGGAATGGGACAAGCTGTTTAGTTTCTTAGATGCTCTTGCTTAAGACACTCTGTCTTGCCCCACAGAATATCTGGAAAGAAGATGTAGGACAGAGACCACATCAGGCAGTAAAAAGCAATTATTGAGAATGGAGAAAAAAGCAGCATGATGACACCTGGAAGAAGAAAGGAATACAACACTCAGTTTTTATGGAGCTTTCTTACATGTATTTCCCACCCTCTCCTCTCTCATCCCCACTTACCTCCAAGGTAAACTATTTTTTTCCAATTCTCAGAATCCAAGATTTCATCATGTGGGTAGTAGCTCTGGTCCACCATGAATAGGATCATAAGTGAGGCCATGCAGGAGAGAATGAATGTGTTGCCTTTGGTCAGAAGGGAGGTGGAGGCCAGAACACAGGTAGCATAGGGGCAGGGTAGACCCTTGTATGTGAAGGAAAGGCTTCCTGGGGAAAGAAAAAATGGGGATTAGCTGTTTCCTGCTGATCTCAAGGTATCTGCATGAAGCAAGTCCCTGTCCCTTTGAGTTTTCCCTACCCCTCACTCCAAACCCCCTTAATCTCAGGACAGTAGCAGGCTGTAAAGCATTTAGCTATTCATGAAGATGGTGCATGGGCTTTGCATTGGATCCCCAAGGCACTAGTAGAATGGGCGGCTAGGACCAGGGGTGTGCCTTGGCTCTAGGAAGCCTCTGTAGAAGGCCCCCAGATCTAGGCTGCATCTGCACTCCCTTGCATTAGAATCTTAGACAATTGCCCTCGCTAGAGCTCCTATCTCCATCTGTTTTGGGAAACTGGAGTATGACCTCTGGGTCTAGAGTCTAAATCCATGTGCTTCATCCAAGGGTCACATAGTGAGAAAAAGGCATAGCTGGCCCAAGAATTGATCTCCCTTCCCCTCCTTCTCTGCCCCTTCCCTGCCCCTTTCCTACCCCTCATCCCCCATCCCCGCCCCCCACACCCCCATCAGACCAAGGCTCTACTAGTGTAGCCTCCAGCCTCCAATGGGTCTGGGGCACAGCAGAAGGAAGGAAGACAGACTTTATAAAAGGAAGGGGAGGAGTCAGTTACTGCACTCATCAGCTCCTCCCCCTCCATGGTTCCCTAGCTCAGCCATAAGGCTGGGTTTCACTCACTAGTTGGATAAAAACACAGGCGAAAAGAAGCAGCTAACACATAGATGATGGCCAGGAACCCATTCAGAGGCCCATCCACGCCTAGGAGCAGGGCTGAGGCCAGGCCAAAGGTGGTGAAGACAGCAAAGTCATTCAGCTCAGCTCCTGCTCCAGAATGCCAAGGTTAGAACTTGCACTTATACATCATGTACATTAGTCCCCTCTGGTGGGGGTGCTGGGGTGGTGACAAGCAGGGTCTGAGGTCCCAGAAGGCAACATCTATTCCCCTGGGTGTCTATAGATCAAAACTGGTCTTCTTCTGGCTCCACCTTAGAATGACCATGTGGCCTTAGGCAAGTCTTTCCTGGCCCAGGTCTTAGTTCCACCCTTTAACATTCAAGGATTAGACTACAATTGGATACAAATTAAGAAACTATGGAATCATTTTTTCAAGCAAAATCTGACACAAAAATATTTTATTGTATTTTCAATCAACTGCTCTGCTTGGAGTAATTTTTCATTTCCCCTCTCTCCCACCATCATAACCATCATTCCCACTCCCAGTTCTTGGATTGATTCTGAACAGGAATTCAGGGCAGACAAGGAAACTGAAAGCCAGGCTAAGGATAACCAAGCCAGAAAAGGAGCTAGATCTAGGCTGAGAGGCTCCAGCTCCAACTCTAGGGTTGCTTCTGCTATACTCAAGGGATGTGAACAGGACTGGTGACTGATAAAGGCCTGTCAGTGTTTTATAATGAAGGAGTTGACCTGACATGGGAGCTCCTGGGGTCAGGGTTTAGGGGTCTGAGACCTGGACTCACCTGATTTGGAGCAGATATTGAGATGTCTGGTGATTGTCCTGACTGCCATGTCCATTAGGAAGCTGATCAGAAGCATCCAGGAAGCACAGTTGGATTTCCTAGTGTGGGCCCAACCAGGACAGCTTTCATAGTCTCCACTGGACAACCACTTCACACACTTCCAGTATACTACTACACTTCCTACATTTGCACACATACACACCCCTGCAAGTTTCCCACATTCACATCCTTTCTGATATACACAGCTTTATATGCCATGCACATGTGCATACACACACACACACACACACACACACACACACATTTACATTCCTTCTATACTCTCAACCCACAATCTTGAAGTGGTGCCCAAACCTCCTAGATAATCACTAAGGTCTCTTCCAACTCTAAGTTTCAGGTATATTCAATGGCCCAAGGGTCCTAGGTTCTAGCCCAGCCTCTGCAACTATATTACTGTGAATTCTCAGATAAATCACTCCCCTCTTTCTCTAGGCCTTTTTGTTCCTCCATCTGTAAAATCATTTGTACCAAATGATTTCTTTAACACATATACTAGTAGGCCTATTCGTATTATCTATTTTTCCTACTGTGAGTTTTGATAGTTTAGATCTTTTAAGGAATTGGTCCATTTTATCAGGCTAACAAATTTGTGGGTACAGAGTTCATAATATTCTTTTATTATATGTTTAATGTTCATGAGATCAGTAGTGATGGCTCCTCTCTCATTTCTGATATTGGTTATTTGTGCCTTCTCTTTTTTTCTTGATTAGCCTAGCTAGAGGCTTATCAATTTTATTGATCTTTTCAAAGAACCAGTTTTTTTGTTTTTATTGATTTTCCCTATTAATTACTTGTTTTCAATTTCATTGAGTTCTGCTCTAATTTTTATTATTTACTTCCTTCTCTTACTTTAGATTTAATTTGCTCATCTTTTTCTAGTTTCGTACAGTGGAAGCTCAGGTTATTGATTTTAGATCTCCCTTCTTTTCAATTTTTCTAAGATTGTTTTTAGAGAAATATTAGGTTTATAACAAAATTAAAAGGAAAGTGCAAAGTTTTCCCATATCTCCCCACCTCTCACATATGCATAGCCTCCCCATTATTGACATCACTCACCAGAATGGCATATTCTTTTCTTGGTACATACCAAGGCTGAATCTACATCGATGCATCATAATCAGCTAAAGTCCATAGTTTACCTTAGGATTCATTCTTGGTGTTGCACATTCCGTAGATTTGCATAAAGGTATAATGACATATACCCATCATTATAATATCATATAAAGTAGTTTCACTGTCCTAAAAATCCTCTGTGCTCTACTGATTCATGTCCTCCCCAAGCCCCATATCCTTTCTGGCAACCACTGATCTATTTAGTCTCTTCATATTATTTTTTCCAGAATATGTAGACTTTCAGATTGGCTACGTTCATTTAATAACATGTTTTCTCATGGCTTGATAATTCATTTCCTTTTTGTATTAAATAATATTCCATTGTCTGGATGTACCACAGATTTTTTTTAATCCATTCACCAAGTGAAGGACATTTTGATTGCTTCCATGTTTTGGTAATTATGAATAAAAGACTATAAACAGCCCTGACCGGTTTGGCTCAGTGGATAGAGCGTCAGCCTACAGACTGAAAGGTCCCAGGTTCGATTCTGGTCAAGGGCATGTACCTTGGTTGTGGGCACATCCCCATTAGGAGGTGTGCAGGAGGCAGCTGGTCGATGTTTCTCTCTCATCGATGTTTCTAACTCTCTATCCCTCTCCTTTTCTCTCTGTAAAAAATCAATAAAACATATATTTTTAAAAAGACCATAAACATTCAAGTATAGATTTTATATGCCATTTTATATGCTATTTTGGACATAGTTTCAATTCATTTGAATAAATACCAAGGAGTGTGTTTACTAGGTCATATAGTAAGGGTATGTTAGTGTTTAAGAAACTGCCAAGTAGAGAAACCAAGATGGCAGCATAGGTAAACACCGGAATTGTGGCCGTGCACAACCATTTTAAAATAGCAATGAAAAGAAAAAACGGACACCACCCAGACCTACAGGAAGGTGGCTGAGTGGAAAATCTACAACTAGAAAGAGACTGAGACACAGAGGAGGTGTGGAAATAAAGTGCAGAGGTACAGAGGTGTGCGCAAAGGGGCTCGCGGAAAGGGCTGGAAGCATTTCGTACTGGAGGGAGGCACAAGCTCCCAATGGCTCTGAACTCCAGTTCCAGGCGAGTTTCTGGGTACTCAGAACCATACGGGGAGGAGCTGGACTGTCTGGAACCGTGGGGCACTGTCTGGCACCATCGGGCACCGGGAGAAACTCCAGAACGGCTTGAGACCTGGTGCCTTTTAGGGCAGGACTGAGAAGCAGCTATAGCTAGTTGCTCCCCTGTAGACTCCCAGAGACCCCACCCCACCCAAGCTGCATGCAGAGGCTTTTGCATATAAAAGGCTGAGTAGCCTCAGGCAAAGGCTAAATTAGCACCTCCTTGGAGATATAAGTGCCAGCGTACCCAGGGGTCTGAGTGCTACAATCCTTAATACAACTCCTCAGATTCATAAGGGACACACTCGAGGCAGACTCTGTGAGCATCAAAGCCCCACTGAAACAACTCTTGCCCCATAAGGGTATCTCCAGCACAGAGGTTCTCCCACTGTAGACACAGCTGATTCGCATAACCAAGTGGCTTGGAAGTCATTTCCTCTCAGTGATCACCTAACACAGAAAGCCTCTCTATCAACTCAGGGAAATAGCCACAATGCGGAGACAAAGAAATGGATCACAAATGACAGAAATGGAGGAAAGCAAACGACTGGATATAGAGTTCAAAACCACAGTTTTACGGTTTTTCAAAAATTTTCTAGAAACCGCTGATAAACTTAATGAGACCCTCAATAAATCTAATGAGACCCTCGAGGATATGAAAAAGGACCAACTAGAAATTAAGCATACACTAACTGAAATAAAGAATATTATACAGAGTTCCAACAACAGATTAGAGGAACGCAAGAATCAAGTCAAAGAATTGAAATACGAAGAAGCAAAAAATACCCAAATGGATAAGCAAAAAGAAAAAGAATCCAAAAATATGAAGATAGTGTAAGGAGCCTCTGGGACAACTTCAAGCGTACCAACATCAGAATTATAGGGGTGCCAGAAGAAGAGAGAGAGCAAGACATTGAAAACTTATTTGAAGAAATAATGACAGAAAACTTCCTCTACCTGGTAAAAGAAATAGACTTCCAAGTCCAGGAAGCACAGAGAATCCCAAACAAAAGGAATCCAAGAAGGACCACACCAAGACACATCATAATTAAAATGCCAAGGGCAAAAGATAAAGAGAATCTTAAAAGCAGCAAGAGAAAAGCGGTTAGTTACCTACAAGGGAGCACCCATATGACTGTCAGCCGATTTCTCAACAGAAACTATACAGGCCAGAAGGGAGTGGCAAGAAATATTCAAAGTGATGAACAGCAAGAACCTACAGCCAAGATTACTTTACCCAGCAAAGCTATCACTCAGAATTGAAGGTCGGATAAAGAGCTTCACAGACAAAAAAAATCTGAAGGAGTTCTTCACCACCCAACCAATATTATATGAAATGCTGAAAGGTATCCTTTGAGAAGAGGAAGAAGAAAAAAATAAAGATAAAAATTATGAACAACAAATACATATCTATCAACAAGTGAATCTAAAAATCAAGTGAATAAAAAATCTGATGAACAGAATAAACTGGTGAATAGAATAGAATCAGAGGCATAGAAAGGGAGTGGACTGACAATTTTGGTGGGGGAAGGATGTTGGGGGTGCGGGAAGAGACTGGACAATAATTGTACACCTATGGATGAGAACAGTGGAGGGGGAAGGGGGTAAGAACAGAGGGTGGGATGAGAACTGGGAGGAGGGAGCTATGGGGGGGAAAAGAGGAACAACTGTAATAATCTGAACAATAAAGATTTAAAAAACAAAATAAGAAAAAAAAAGAAACTGCCAAACTATCTTCCAATGTGGCTGCACTATTTTACATTCCCACCAGCAATGAATGAGAATTCCTATTGTTCCACATCCTCACCAGCATTTGCTATTGTCAGTGTTCTGGATTCTGGCTATTATAATAGGTATATAGTGGTATTTCACTTGTTTTAATTTATATTTCCCTGATGTCATATGATGTTAAGCATATTTTTAATTGGGTTATTTTCCTATTGTTGAATTTTATAATCCCTTATCCAATTTATCTTTTGCAAATATTTTCTCCCAGTCTGTGGCTTGTCTTCTAATTCTCTTTTCTCCTCCTCCCCGCTCTCCTACTCCTCCTCCTCTTCCTCCTCCTCCTCCTCTTCCTCCTCCTTCTTCTTCTTAATCCTCACCTGAGGATATGTTTTTTTTATTGATTTTAGAGAGAGGAAGTGAGAGAGAGAAAAAAAATCAATGTGAGAGAGAACTGGTTGCCCCCTGTGCCCCAACAGGGGATCGAACCCACAACCTAGGTATGTGCCCTGACTAGGAATCAAACCTGCAATATTTCTGTGTACAGGATGATGTTACAACCAACTGAACCACCTAGCCAGGCCTGTCTTCTAATTCTCTTGATGTAGTCTGTTACAGAGCAGATTTCTAATATATGAATTTAATGCTATAAATGTCCATCTAAGTACTGCTTTTACTGCATCTCACAAACTTTGGTAGTTATATTTTCATTTTCTTTTAGTTAAAAATATTTCTTTTAATTTCTCTTGAGCTTCCTTTATTCATATATTATTTAAAACTGTGTTTAACTTCCACGTATTTTGAGATTTTCTAGTTATTTTTCTGTTATTGAGTTCTAGTTTAATTACATGTGGTCTAAGAGCATACTTTATAGTTTCTGTTCTTTTAAATTTGTTAAGGTGTGTCTCATAGCCCGGAATGTAGTCTATCATGGTGAGCTTGAGAAGCATATGTATCCTGCTGTTGTTGGATGAAGTATCTATAAATATCAATTGGACCCAGTTGATTGATAGTGCTGTTAGTTCAACTATACCCTTATTGATTTTCTTTCTGCTAGCTCAGTCAATTACTAACAGAAGGGTGTTGAAATATCCAACTATGATAGTAGAGTCATCAATTTCTTCTTGGAAAAGTTTTTATCTAATATATTTTGATGTTATAAATTACTCCCAAGAGCTCTTTTAGATCTTACATTTGAGGATTCTATTTCTGTCCAGCACATGCTCCTGGACCCTTTTGAAAGCAACCACCACAATCTCTGGCAAACCTGCCCTAGGATGCCATTCCCAAGTCTACACTCTGACTGCAATGCTTGGGTAGCCAGTAGAAGCAAACAGAAAGCCTGACCCCAGACCTCAGCTGTACCCAAACAACCTCCTCATTTCCTTTGTTTAGACCTATACTTATGTGTTTAAAGGACTTGGCCCATGATAATAACATAAAAAACACACTCCCAGAAGATTAGGCTAAATTGAGAAAATAAAGATTTTTTGCTGCAGGTATGCCTCACTTTATGAGACTCTCAAAACCCAGACTTAGAGAATCATAAAATTTTCAGACTGGGAGGGAACTTAAATATCATGAGACACAAATTCAGAAAAGCCATCCGCTAATGATTATAGAGATTCAAACAGATTAGGAGGATGTTATTTGCATTATAAAGGATTTATCTATAAAGAGCCAATTTGCCAAGGCATTGAAATAAGACTCAATTTATAGAAATATCATTTGCTTACAACTTTTTGAGGCCCATATACATCTCAGATTTTCCAGAGCAGTGCTAATTTTAAATATTCCACCAGATCATGTGTTCTTATTTAAGAATTTTACATTTTGAATGATAGTCTACCTACCCAAAAATTGTGTAGCAAGCATGTCAAACTCATGGCTGGTGGCCGGCAGCTGGCCAAGGCATGTGCCCTGCCAGCCATGAGTCTGACATGCTTGGTAAAGGCTACGAAAGCAGAACCTCCTGATTTTCTCAAAAAATCATTCTAGACTGCCATATCTGGAAGGACTATTGAGATCATAGTGCGAGCTCCTTGTTTTAAAGATGGAGAAACTGAGGCTCAGGGATGTGACCTAGTCAAGGTCACATACTAGGTTGATGATAGAACTGAAGCTAGAATCTTGGCCCCTTGACTCCCAACCTGCACATTTTCTTTTGCCCCCATTTGATCTCCATGTCTCAGTGCCTGGCTCTCTAGATTCCCCACTTTTTTCTTCATGCCCATGGCTGAGACCTTGCTGGACCCCAGACCTACTTGCTGAGGCTGCAGAAGATGGAGAAGAGCCCCATGATCATGTTGGCCAGCGACAAGATATTGGCAACATCTTTCCAGGAAATTTCATTCATCTGGAGGTGACTCTGGTCTTTGGTCAGGAAGAAACTGGTGTATTAACCTGTGGCCCAGAGAAGAGGGGCAATGGATTCCTAAAGTCAGAGTCCCAAAAGAGGCTCCAAAGAACCAGGTAGCTCCTGTTCTCCTAGATTTTCTCCCAGAACTTCACCCTTCAAACACTGTTTCACTGGCTGGAATGAGGAAGACAGTAAGTAGATGGAAGAGACACAGGAGGTAGACAAAGGAGTTGAGCTGAGAGTCTTAGGAAAGCCCAAAAGCGCAAGTGAACCAGCACAACCATACTTCCCATGCCTCTCTGACTATATCCCTTACCCCATAGTACAAACCTCCCTCTAGCCATATGCTGACCCTCATGGCACCCCATGACCCAGGGTACAAAAGTATGGGCCTTTCCCTCCTTCTGAGCGATGAGCCTTTTGTCACTGAGCTCTTTGTCATAGATGAGACTTTTTTTTAAATTACAAAGCTATTTTCAACACTTTGATGAGCCCCACAGGAATAAAAAACACTAGAAAGGGGTAATACGCACACCCCAGGAGTGGCCCAGGGGAGAGAGGCTACCTGAGGGGAAGGAAGCACAGCAGGGACCCACTGCAGACCTAGCCTCCTCTGTCCTGCTGGCCACTCTCACACCCTCAGAAGGACAGGACTGCAACTGAGGTGCCTCAAGGTTCTAGTTCTGACAGGCCCCAACCAGAGCAGCAGGCCCAGCTCCAACAGGGGAAGGAAGAGGTGAGAAACAAACAAAATGAATGTGTATAGCATAGACTATTTCACAAGGCGCTTTTCACTGTGTGCTCTCTTCTGATCCTGACGACTTCAGGAGACAGTGCTATTGTTCTCCCCATTTAATCCTCACTAATTTTTTTTCAATATATTTTTTATTGATTTCAAAGAGGAAGGGAAAGGGAAAGAGACATAGAAACATCCATGATGAGAGCAAGTCATTGATCAACTGCCCGCTGCACACCCCCACACTGGGGATGGAGCCTGCAGCCCGGGCATATACTCTGACTGGGACTTGAATTGTGACCCCCTGGTTCATGGTTGAGGTTCAACCACTAATTTTTGGCCAGGCAAATCCTTACTCATTTTAGAGGTGAGGAAGCTGATACTCTGCCTCCTCTCAACATCTCTGTACAGTCCCAGGCCCCTTTGGTCTGGACAAGAGCTAAGACAATCATGGTCTTCACATAAACCCCGCCACCAAGATGTTAGAGGCTGGGAAGGGCTGAACTTGCCGTTTGGGACTGGGAGTTTATCAGGGCAGCACTGTGGGTTCACTGTTCCCACAGGCCACCCTTTCACCAAGGGTGTCAGTGACCACATCACCAAAGTCACTTGGATTCCTCAGACCTTCTCATGACAGGGCCACGCAAAACCTAAGACTAGAAACTATATGAGCCAGAATTATAGGAGAAGAGGGGAGAGGGCAAAGGATTGGCTGCACACTCCCTTGCCCTGAACCCCTGCATCCCAGTCTCTCCTGGGCCTCAAGGCTGACCCCAGTAGTCCCAAACACCTCTATCCCAGCCTACAACACCACTGTTGCCTCAAAGAGCAGCATCCCAGCATCTCCACCTCTCACTGGCAGTCAGCAGGTGCCAATTATTAGACATATCTCATCTTTACTAGTTCACTGTTTTTTAAAATTATCTACTATGTTATTTCTTTCATTCACAAAACACTTTCATCTCTGTGGTTTCCATTGGACCAGTGAGGTCTACCAGGTAAGGATCACTATCCCTTTGCCTGCTTGCCAGGTTAGGCAAAGAAGACACAGAGAAGAACTTTGCTCAAGGTCATTGACACCCTTTGGAAGTGGCAGACTAAGACTTAAGACTTCTGTAAAGTTCCTCTGTATTCTGCTGTCTACCAACCATCAGGACCAAGCGTACTCACTGTAAACTCAGATTGAGCTAGGTGCTGGGGGAAACCCTTGGTCCTTGTCTCCATGGAACTTCTAGGCTATCCAGGAAAATAACTCATGCATGCATGTGGAGACTTACTTACTCTGTTCCTGGTGGTACCCCATCTGACAGACGGGGAAATGGAAGTTTCAGGATAGTTAAGCAGCTTATCCCAGTAAATGGTGGAACCAAGATTGAATCAGGTCTCCTCTTTCCCAATTCAATGCTATTTTTAGCATAATGAACATGTCCCACGTGTAAAAGAATGTGGACCTGAGAGTGGGGGCTGTAGAAACCCAGAGGAAAAAAAAGAATCTATTCACCCAGCAAACATTTAATCATGAGCAAGGTTTGGTGCCTGGTGCTTGGGACACAGAGTCTAAGACCTGGTCTCATTTCTCAAGGGACTCAGTCTAGCAGAAGATTCAACCCTGCCCTGAAGTGACCAGGATGCTGAGGCAGCAGGTCAGGGGCTTCGAGAAGGTTCCTCAGAGGAGGGGGTCATAAATGAGGCATTGCTCCCTAGCTTCTTGGAAGCCATCAGTGGCTCCCCAATACCCTCAGGATGGCATAGTATTCCAACTCCTTCATTTGGTATACAAGACTTTCATAATGAGGCCATGCTCCACACTTAGCCTCCTATCTCTAGTGCCTGTTAATCCCTTCTCTGGCCGGTCCTCTGGTCTTGCGTTGAGTGGTGGTCCTCTTTAGGAAGCCTGTAACCCCATACCATCCCAAACCTATTAGGTGCTCCTCCTCTGTACTGCCACATGTCCTTGTGCACACCATGTCACACTTGGCACTCTGTATTGGCATTGCCTATCTTGTCTTCCTCCTCTACTACAGGAGAAGCAACGTGAGTGCGGACCAAGGCTCGCTGTGTCCACCCTGATGCCTGGCAATAGAAGCTGTTGAATGAGTGATAAATTCACGCTGGTGCTTTCCTGAGATAACTCTCACTGCACCAAATTACATCTCTCCCTGCACCAAAGCCTGGTCAGTTTGTCCTCCAAGAAGCCTTCTCAAATGAACTCTTAACAATCCAGCTGCTTCACCACACGTGACATCTACCCAACGCTCATTATCTTCCATTTACTCATTTAATAAAATATATTTGCTGATGCCTGCTCTGTGCCATGCCTGTGTCATCTGGAGATGGAGAGAACAAGACCCAGGCTGCACCCTCAGGAAGCTCCGAGCCTGGTAGGGGAGGCTGACGTGTGTAAGATGATGAAGGCAACATGGCAAGTGTTCGGTTGGACAAGGGGATATCCAGTTGCTGCAGGTGCAAAGGGAGAGAGAGACTAAGTCTTGCTTCACTTGACAGGAAGAAAGTCAGCAGGGATGCCCAGGTGTGACCTTGAATTGTAGCCTGTGGCTAGGCAATGGTGTTTAATAAGGAGGTGTTTTGGTCAGATAGGGGTTGGAAATGGAGGGTGGTCTGAAGGGAAGAAACTGCAGAAAAGAAAACTAGCCACGAGACTGGTGAGGAGAATGAACAAGCAGAAATGCCTGTGGTTTCCCAGGAAAAGAAAGGAATGGC